>JAXBDA010003663.1:0-33288 GCA_036023075.1 Gaultheria prostrata
CTTTTAATAAATTTTTCAGATGATTAAAAAATGAAAACAAGTTGATCTGCTTCCGTTTTAAATTTTTTTTGACAGACGTATAAGGGGAGGGCAAATTTGTAATTTTACATTAGTAGGACGCGTTTTGGCTGATGATACCAATTTTTTTTTTTTTTTTTAAAAAGGTTAGTGGAATGAGTTTTTTTTTTGTAGTTTTTTGTAGTTTTTTGTTAGCGGAATGGAGTAGTTTTTGGTTTAAAACAAAACTGGTTTTTTTGGGTAGTTTTTTGTTAGCGGAATGAAGTAGTTTCTGGATTAAAACTAAAACTATTTTTTTTTTTAGTGGAACAGGGCCTAAGAAGCAGAAGGTCAACAATAAAAAAATATGATCAAAAGCGAAAAAAAAAAAAGGTTCATCATAAAAGAAAAAAGTTTTAAAAATTTGGTATTTTTGCGTTTAAACTTTGGTTCGTTTTTTTATACATTTCTAATTCTTCTTTTTGAGACAAATGATTAATCCTAAATAAATTGACAGAAAACTAAACAAAAATTCTAAAACTATAACAATACCGAAAAGTACTTGACCGAAAATTTTAGAAAGAAAGAAGGAATTTTTAGAAAACTTAGTTGTAAAAGAATCGTTGCAAGTGCTTCGTAACAAAATACCTCTTTACCTTGTTAATTTATCTCAATCTTTCAATTATCATCCAAATCAACGAGATATCTAATGATTCCTACGAAACCAAAAATTTAACACACAAAAAAAAAAAAAAAAAACTGCCTAATGTTGAAAAGGTTACGAAAGTCTTTTCGGGTAAACAAAGGTTAGCTAGGGAAATTGAACGGGCAAAGAATTATAAGGGGGAAAAAACATAATGGAGGGGACTAAAGAGTAGAGGGTATCCGAACAAGTTTCTCTTGACCCAATATTGCAATTACTTTCACTATTTACTATACAAATAGGGTTAGTTGGTTTCATTAATATACTATTAACAGGTGCATTAAACATGTGCCTTGAGGGCTCATATTAACAAAAGCCATAATAAAATAAGGGAAATGTTAATAACAACCCATTGGATTGTGAATAAGGGAGAAAGATGACGAAAAAACATAGTTTCTAATGCACCTTTAACACTTTTCAAGGCGTTTGTTTTAATACATCGGAAAACTGTGAGTTTTTATCCTTTTCGTCCCTTATTCACAACTCATTGGGTTGTTAATTAGCATTTTCTGTAAATAATGGTAGTGTCAATTTTAGAAAGTAAAAACTTTTGTACATGTTATTACTATGTCTTAATAAAAAGTTAGATTATCGAGGAGGACCAATCTTTTGGGACGGAGGGGAATATTAGTCAACATGGCAAGGCTACGCTCTCTAATACACTCTCTTCTTTCTCTTGCTTCCGCTTAGTAAAAAAAAAAGTGTTATGCTCTCTAATTTAAGTGTGGTGAAAATTCGTCAAACATTGATGATGTCTAGAGTTCATGGAATTATGTGATTCATTGATGTGTGCGTAAACTGTCTCGGAAATCCGGTTATAAAAAAAAATCTCATTTATTGATAACCACTCGTGTTGTAGTGTTTGATGTGTTCATCATTCATGCCAGATCCGATCGATCAGACTCGTTAGTCGTTTGGATGAAGTACAACTTATGATTAGACCAAGTCTTTACAGGTATTCGGTTGACCTGATTTTTAGTAAACAAATCAACATCTATGGCTGAAAGACCAGTCGTTGAATGAGATCTCGATGAATCCCATTGCTCTACAAAATGGTCATTGACATATTGCATACCACAGCTGAGTACTACTTCACTGGAGTCATGCTGCCCTCTAGAGCAACTTTGATCTTGTTCAAGTTGAGATTTACCAACTCCAATGCCTGTGTTCTCAAAATTGCAGCAGTATTTCAGCTTCCTTTACATGATCCAACTTCAACTTCTTGGACTCGGCCTTTGTTCTCAGTTCGGAATGACTATTTTCCTAGATGAAACTTGGCCATTAAACCCCCATTTTAGGAACTCATAAACCAACACTCGTTCCGAAAAAAAATGGAAATTTTTCATTTCGGAAGCACAGAAGCATCCGGAGTTGTGTGCTTATATGTATCAAAAGTATCAAAAGAAGACAATGGTGGCAAACATGAACTGCAGATCAAAGGCACTGTTGTTTTCGGTGAATGAGAAAATTCTAAAATTCCCGGTGAGTCTCCTCACAAAATTCTAAAGCTTAACAGTCTGGGGTCTCTAAAGCATCGTCAAACAAAATTAGTACATGTTTTTGCTTTCAGGAAAAAAAGGACCAAATCCCTCATACATGTGCAGAATCAGCATCTGATATACTCCGAATGTGGAAGAAATGGCATCAGTGATGGAATGTTGCAGAATTGTGCGCGCAAGTTCAACAGAGTAACTTGGTACCATGTCATTCCATTGTGCGTTATTAGCTGTGAGAAAAAACCCGAGAAAGCTTTCAATTGAATTACTGAACTAACTAACAATAAAATTCCACTGAAATTTCCAGTGACGATGTTCATTCTCCAATAAGGATATTCGGACCTTGACAGAGACAAATCAACAATGGTGAATCGAGTATGTTAACAAGACTCCACTGAAAGCCAAGACGCGTCGAGTTTTCAATATATTGATCGTTGTCAGAATCACACGCTTCTCCAAGGAAGCAACTGCATCGTGTAGAGTCGGCAATGAATCCGAGACTATTAAGCAAACTTCACACAGGACAACTTAGTAAAAGCAAGGAAAGAGCCATGTCGGACCGGGCCGGGAATCTCTTAGTCTCCAACGGAGCAAGCATGCCTTTTCAAGAACAAAACATCAAAAGTCATATGAACGGCACAGAATTCTCGCCTGCCGGTTGAAAAACAGAAGGATCAAAATATTTACCATAGCTTGAGATGGCATCAAGACAGCTACAAACTAACTTGCTTATTGTTGCTCTTCTCAAACCGGAATTCAATAGTCTTTAGGCTCCTAGCAGACCAGACAAGAAAGAAATACAAATTCTCCAAACGTAACCTACAACACAGGAATGTACAAATTGGCATGCACGATATTTGTATACATAAAGCCACAAAATGGCACAGATTACAAATTTCATTTACCTTGAGGAAAAAGTTCTGCAGGTTCAAATCACAAGATGGTTATATTACTACAACCGGGCAAAATACAACTGAAATTTTTCATTCAAAAGACAACATAATCAGGTCGACGGATTCCCGAGTTCTTCAAATACAAACAAAATCAACACCGAAAGAACATAGAGAACACCAGCAGTGGAAACGGAAGTAAATGCATTAGCAGAAGTAGTCAATCACAAGGAACAGAAACAAATTTCCCAGAGCAATTTCTGCACTGTTTCGTGAATGCCATAAATAAAAAACTTGGAAAAGTTATAGTTGACCCAAGAAACCACCAAATGGAAGTACCCATTGATCAGCCAACAGAACAAGAACTCTTCTTCAAACTTCTTGTTCAGAACATTCAAAAACTAGCACTCGAACCACCGTTTGACCACCTCCTGAAAGTGCAAGCCGCCAAACTCCTACCTCCGAAAAGCCCAAACGACCTGAAAATGGACGAACGCGCATTACTGCTCGAAGCAACATCCGCAATCGCTGCAGCAGCACCGATAGTGCGGCTTACTTGGCTCACCATTGGAGGAAACTCCACACCATCTTCTTGTGCACCGCCATCACTAGCACTTGCATCCAACCCATCTGCTTCAATCTCACACACATCCAAATTCACCATCAAGGATCCCCTCTTCATCTTCAACCGATCCGCGAGATCACTCGTCACTCCCCTGCACTTCTTAACCTTAATTTTCACCAAATTAGGACACCCCCAAGCAAAAGCCTCAATCCCCTGATCCGATACCGCACACCCTTTAATACACAGCTTCTTCAAGGCCACGCATTTCGAAGCAATACACGATATCTCCGGATCCCCAATTGTCTCACTACCGCACAACGCTAATCGCTCCAACTTCTTGCAATTCAAAGCCACCGATTCAAGACTAACAGAACTCAAATTCACACCAATCAATACAAGTTCCTGCAGATTACCACAGTGCTTACCGATCGCAATCAACCCTTCGTTCCCAATCCGATTCGTCCTCCACCCGTCGATGTGGAGCTTCCTCAAAAGCTTACAGTGTTCAGCAATACACACAATACCCAAATTTGTACACTCCGGAGTCTTCACAAGGTGCAAAATCTCAAGATCAGGAAAATCCTTCATCGCCATAATTCCACCATCAGTAACCTGAAGCCTCTCCAAATGGACTTCAACCAAACAGTTCTTTCTACCTCCAATCATTTGCAAAACCTTATCCCAATCACCCATACATCTCAGCAGCTTCAAAGTCTTCAAATTCTTAGCCCCAACAATCAACGGACCAAAACACTGCCCATTATAGAGATCCTTGAGGCAAATTGTTTTAAGCGAATCAGCAGCTGATCCTGGCCCAACAGGGGTTTCAGCGCCGTCGTTTTCGCCGCGCAGGCGCTTAACGGATAACTCCTCAAGAGAAGAACAGTGGTTTAGAACTGCGTTCATACCTTTGACTCCAAACGCACAGGATCCACACGAGAACTTCTTCAAACCCTTGCAGTTTTTAGCGAAGGCGGTCATACCGATGGGAGTGAGTTCCCTGCACGCGCGGAGCTTGAGGCGCGTGAGATGACGGCAGCGCTGGGAGATGAGGGTCAAAGCGTCGTCGTCGAGGGAAATGGATCGGCGGTCGCAGCGGAGGGCGAGCTTGGTGACGGCGTCGAAGCGGGTGAAGAGGGAAGGGATGTGAGAGTGGAGGTCCGATTGGGCGTTGAGGGTTAAACGGTGGCGGCTCTGGCCTTCGATTCTGAGCCATTGTTTGGAGACGAGAGAGGCGTTATTCCGGTCGCCAGAGCTGAGGAAATGGAAGATGGAGGATAAGCATTCGTCGGGGAGCTCCGAGATGTAGTCTAGGTCTCCAATGATACCCTCATCGTTGTTTTCCATTAGACAGAGGATCTCTGATCGGTGGTGGTTGTGGTGGTGGTGGTGGGTGGAGTTGGTGTGAGTTAGACGGTGAGTCAACCCGTGGATGGTGGAAGAGGACTGGCCCATCAAACGTGGATGGCGGAGGAGGAGGATGGTGGGTAATGATTCTGTGTAGTAGTTGGAGTGTTAATTATGTTGGATTATTGTAGGCCTCGTCAAACAAATGGGTAGAGTTGGATCTGAGTGGATCTCCTCTTTCGTTTCTCTCTCTTGAAATATCTCCTTTTTGAGCCATAAAACGAGACTTCCGTTTCCACTCCAAATGGGAGGTGGAGAGGTTCAAAAAGTCATGTACTGCACCGTGTTATTTATTGGAGTTTCGAAATACTAAGAGAGAACGGGTAAATAAGATGTGGATATGTTATACAAAAAAAATAGAGTAGCTGAGAATGAGGGATTCACTATGGAGGAGTTTTTTTGGTAGGTGAAATGGATGAATGTGAGAGTTCACTTATTTGTCGTTTGTAACGAGGATTTCGAGAGATTTTTAAGGAACGAGTCGGTATTTAAGCTCATACAGATAAGTTTTATCTTTGGGGTGAGATGGGTTGGTTTGTTTTATAAGCAATGCGAATGAAAAGAGAGGGACCAAACACTGAACAAAACAAAAAATGATCCGAATTTCAGACGTGATGCTCTTAAAGGACCGAAACAAGAGAGGACGAGTGAGAGAATATGTGGGATTTGAGATTTTGTCGCGTAATGCGACGTCGTGTGTGGAACGATGTGTGAAGGACCAATTCCACGGAAATTTAAGTCCCAACTGGAAAGGAAAATGACCAGTTTTCGTTGAATGTGATTTAATTCTCTGGTTGAGTGGAAGTGAACCAAAAGCTTATTTATAAGCTACGACTTTAACTTTTGTGAATGGGAATTCAATACGTGGAATGGCGTTATTTCTCTTATTTTGTTGTGTGAAAACAAGTCTGATTCTGTTTCAATGAATGTATTAATTAAATTATGTTAATGTTACCAATATCACATGTTTGATTTAGCTTTATCTAAACTCCGATTTTTGTAATCCAAATATAACAAGTTTTTATGGGAAATAACTTTGGACTCGATGTACCTATAAAGTAACATAGAAACAAGTCATAGAAACATACGCGTTTTGACAAAGTATTTTAATACATACTACGAAGTCTAGCTTACTCGAGCAAATGACCAATTGTTACCTAAGGATTTGGGAGTCATAATTCGGATTATATCAAGTTTTGAGATCACAAAATTTATAAGCGTTCGAGAAGAGATCTTTCTAGGAAATAAAGTACACAGTGTGATCTCTCCCTCACAAACTATATATACACTTTGCAGCCTTAATCCTAGAGATACCATACACTATCTCTTTATTGGTTGCAGAGTCCAAGGTTTAAATTTTTTACGCACCATAAATATTTTTATAAGTGTTCTTTATTCTCTCTTAGTTTATTTTAATTCTACTTCTGACTTTTCAAATCGAATTAACAAAAAAGTTAATCCCGGGAGCCTAATCCCAGCACCCCTTCAGGGAGTCCAATTAAAGATAGAACAAAGCTCCGAATGGATTGATTTGCCCCAAAGAAGTTGTTAGAACGTTTCGAACCTGAAATCTTAATTGGAGGCCTTAACCACGAGACCTGGCATAACATAGAGACAGAGGGTAAGAGGGGGGAGGCCTAGGTGGCACGTGCCACCCCTAGGGATTTAAATAAAATAATTTTTATACTGCAAAAATAGTGTTATTATTAAAAAATTGTGCATTATTTTGGTATTAAGCATATTGATGAGTGATTAATCGATGAAGATATGTAATTTTTGGGTATTAGGTATGTTGATAGGTGATTACCATATGAAAATGTGTATTAGAGTACTAATAATAAATCTTAGAACACTTGTACTTTTTATACTCCCTATGTCCCATTTTGTTTGCTCACTATGAATATCCGTGCAATTTTCCAACGTTTATATCTTTTTATTTATAATGTTTTTAAAAAATTTGTCTAATAGAACTAAATGAGATCTATCAAATAAGATCCATATTGCATATAAAATACATTATAGATTGAAAACTACAAGAGTTAAAAAAATGGCACGCATAATCGTAGTAAACAAACAAAATTGGATGGAGTGAGTACTAATTACTCTCCCAGCCCATAAAGATCCACTACAAAAAAATTTCCAATTTTCGGATAAAAAATAAAGCTTTTTCGACCATAATTTCTTACATTTCTTGGTACAAAATTAAAGAACTAATTGAAATTTTTATCCAAAAATTTCACGTCGTTTTATAAGACTATCTTTATAGAACGGAGAGAAGGAAGATATTGATTTTGAGTGTCACCCCCGAATCGAAATTCTGGCTACATCAGTCGCATATATCATGTAGATTAGTCTGAAGGTGTAGAATTCAACCCTCCCTATAGTGATTAGGGGCAACCTTACAAGTCAAAGCTTGAAAACAATGGCCTACAAGCAAGACAAAAAAATCCCTTCTACTATTTCTCTACAAATTACTAAAAAGGAACTGAGAGGAGATCGAGGAGTGTGGTCCAAAAACACCCCAAACTTCCTAAATTGCTTTTTTCTCGACGCGCGGTGGCATTCATTGAAAAGACAAAGGTTGAATGGTTTGTGGTTTCAAATCAACGTTCAAAAGTTTTCCACTTCAACCGCTGTTCAAAGACATTTCGACCACAGGGGAGATTATTCAAGATTTGGACCAATTCAATAAATTCAGTCACATGGACTCCCTCGGTCCCAATTTGTTGGATCTGTTTACCTTTTTGGACGTCTCAAAAAATTATCTATATCTCATAATCTATAATATTTTTTATGGTTTCGAAATCTTTGTTTAACAAAATTAATCGAGATTTATCAAACAAGATTCATATTAAATATAAAAAGTATTATAAATTAAAAGATATCGAGAATTTTTTGACATTTCCAAAAAAGGAAAGAGACCAAAGAAATTGGGACGGATGGAGTATTTTGTATGCCGTTTGATTAGACATTCTCCACAATTCATACGTACTTAATTAACATTGTTTTTACCTACGTTTTTTTTTTTACCAAGACGGTGAATCTTGAATATATACATGACGTATTATTTACTTTACAAAATTTTAATTTGTTGATCTCCAAATCATGTGTAATCATAGGTTTGTTTTGGCTTAATAATTAAGCCATATTAATTTTTTCGTCTTTAATCAGGAAAAAAATTAAATTTTGTTAGTTTTGAGTCCATGTTTTTTGTGGATTACTAGTTCGTCTGGACAAGAGAAATCGGGAAAATAAAAAACATGAATTCTTTTTTTAATAAAGACAAAAATATCCAAAAAGTTTGTCCCTTTTGGATTATTTTTTTGGATATTTTTGTTTTAAGTGAACTTATTAAAGATTTTGATAATAATTTTATAGTACTTTTTAGATTCCTTTCTTTGAAACAAATCAATAATGCATAAAAAGATGATGCAAAACTTACAAGGGCAATTTTTTTTTTGAAATAAAGACGAAAAATAATCCTACAGGCTATTAACTGTATTGACGAAGGTGGGCTATTGGGGGGCCTTGGCCCCTGCCCAATTGGAAAATTCTGTTGTTAATTCTTTCTTTTTTTATGTTAGATTTTCGCCTGAGATTCAATTCTTACTGTAATATATATAGCCTTACATGTACATGGGTCGCCCACTAAAATAAAGAAATGAAAATAAATATTTCAACTCGACTGAATATTAAAGAATTAAATAACTCCATATTTTTTGCCTTTTTAGGTTTGTTTTAAGGAATTAGGATTTGTTAAGAGCGCCTAGATATTCTATATAGTATTGGATACTACTATTTAGATATTTAAATGATTTAGATTCTTAAACTTTGAATCTTCAAAAAAATCTGTTGTTATTACGGCCCCTCAGACATAAAATTCTGGTTCCGTCCTACAAATATTAAGCAAAAACGGGCTTTAATTTGTTAGATAGACGACACACTTTATTCTTGTATATTTCAATTATATAGGTGCCCAAAGTTTTGTTGAACTTTCCCATATAATAACAATTCTTAAAACCCACTGTGGAGGAAATGCAAGCTAATGGCATTGGGCCGGGTCTGGTGCCTCATGCTAATTACGAGTAATTTAGAAAGTAAGCAAAGATACAAGCACATAGGACTGCAAACGAGCCGAGCCGAGCCAAGCTTTGTAGTGTTTGAGCTCGGCTCGTTTGCTTAATGAGCCCAAAAATTGAGTTTGAGCTCGGCTCGGTCGTAAACGAGCCGAGCCTGATTAATTTACTTAACGAGCCTCTTTAAACGAGCCGAGCCTATGAATCGAGCAGAACTTTTTTCAAGCCGAGTGGAGCTTTTGCGAGCTGAGCTCGTCTCGTTTAGTAAATGAGCCCGAAACTCGAACTCGAGCTCCGTTTGATTAATAAATGAGTCGAGCCGAGCTGAATCTTAATGAGCCGAACCGCAAGCTAATGACATTGGGCGGGGTCTGGTGCCACTCATGCTAATTAATTTAGAAAGTAAGCAAAGATACAAGCACATGAACAGAAAGGTCATTAAGCACCCGTCAAAGTTACATAACTTACTTTGGATGACAATAAATTTGAACAAAAAACTAGACGAAGAGGGGTGCTAGAGATCATATATACTATCATAGACATTTGCCATAAAACGATTCTAGACACATTTGTATCTCATTTACATAGGCGAATTCTTTTGTATATAAGTAATCAAGATAATGACTTTTTCTGGCAGCTTTCTTTTATCAATTTTAGAGCTTTGTAGTTGGCCTTGGACATCTAGTTACACGATGTCTAACCATGCCGCTGTGCTCTCGATTATAGGTGTAACGTGACAAGCACTTGGTTTGAATCAGTTAGTTTCTGTATAGAAATTTCGTCAACAGTAGTCAGTTTATGTATGAAAGCTTCGTCAACAGGGGAATTATCGGGATAGCTGAACGTCGCCAAGTCGCATGCTGGTCTTTTTACAATTAGCAACTGAATTAGTCAGTACTTGGATGTATCATTTAGTTAATTTGGTTACGTTTTTTTTTTCTTTAGTGTTTGTAATTTTTCAATTTAAGTTATAGTATTTACTTGTGTTCGGTAACCTTTGATTAATGAAATTCTTTCTCATCTTGGCAAAAAAAAATGGGGTATCCCCACCGCCACCAGAAAGTGGAGAGTCCCTACTAATTCCGAAATCAGAGCCATTGGGGCTTTCTTAAATTTTGGGGCGACTGCTTTTGAGTTTTGAGGGTTTCGAAAAGCTAGTCTAGACGCTTTCTTTTTCTTCTTGTATAATCGGAGCGTATTTTATTTTAAGTTCATGTATGGAATGAAAAATATGAGAAGAGGAGATTCTATTCTTCCATAGATAATGCTGGTCTTGACTTTTTTGGAAGCCTAAAGAGAAGACTAAACACAAGACCCGTTTTGCTGGTCTAGTATAAGGGTGCCAAAATAGAAGAGAGCCCTAAAACCCGAAAAAATATCAGATGTCTAAAATAGCCACATTTCGAGATTTAGCACAGTGCCAAATATGAGAATTGATATTGAAATCTTTAACTTTGGAGTAGAAAGTATAACTTTCTCTAGACACGAAGAGCTTTAGGACATTCCCTAAGAATGTGGCTAGTTGTTTATTTCGACATATTCTACATGGCCCCTTCAACATAGACATTTGTAATTTTTATAATTTTAGACTTACATTATGGAGTGAAAAGAAAGAGAGGGATACAAAAAGGAAAGGCCAAAAGAAAATAAAGTAAAAGAAGGGAAGTCCTTGTCTTTTTGGGTGGTCGCCGAAAAAAAGACTATGCATGGATAATTTGCTTTTTTTTTTTTTTTTTTTCCCCTTCCTCTTAGATCCGAAATCTAAACAGGGCTTTTCAGTCCAAGTCTATCTACATGTTGGAGGGCCTGGGCTTTCAACTTGGGAGGTCTCTTCTGATAATGAACTTCAGAGGGTTCATGGACAAGGGTCTGGGCTTAATTAATTCGGATCCATTTGATTCAGTTGCTTATTTATTTGTCATCTCATCAAAGTTTGAAAAATATATCATTGCCACTTATTCACTTGAAATTTCTGAGGCATTCATGTCTATTCTCTCTATCTGATGGCCATAAAAATAGTGTTCTTATTTCGTGGTGTCCTTCTTGTGTAGCTAGGGTCAAGCTTAATAGGGATGTCTGCTAGATGGAAAGCCGAAACTTAACCGGATATGGAGGAATTTTTCATGATCATAGAGGACAATGGCTGCTGAGCTACTACGGAAAGTAGGACTGCTCATCTATCTTGGAGGCTGAGATTTGGGGGATATACCCCTGGCTTAATAATCATGCTCGAAAAGGGATACAACAACATATGTATTGAAACTGACTCTTTGAATTCTGTTCAACTTATCAATGGTGGTCCCAATGAAGAACACCCACAGACTGATTTGATCAAGGAGGCTAAAAATCTATTGACCCACCCATGCTGCTCAACTTATCAATGATGCTAGTCTTCATTGTTTTCCGTATTCTGTTGTTGCTCCTTTTGAACTTCTGGTTGTACGGGAAAAAAATTTGCAGAGAACAAGAAACTAGTAAATTTATTTTGGGTTCAAAATAAGCATCAACACAGTACACAAAATCATAAACTGATAACCAATTTGTTTGCATTTTCTTGATGCTACCTACTCCTTATACGGAACAAGCAAATAAGGGAGATTAAACAAGGATCCGGGGATCCTGTAGTGCAGCAGATAAGCCGTTGATCTTGGTAATCAATGGCTCAGATTTCATCTCGGCAATGTACGGCTCGGATCATACAAGTGCTGAGATATCAAAAGATGCAATTAGTCTAGGAAACAGAGAGAAAATGCTCATGGCAGTGAAATACAACCCAGTAATTACACCCTCTGACTTAAAACATGGTGGGCCACATGTGGTTCCTAATTTCACCAATGGTTTTTTTAATTTACTTTGGGTTTTTAATTTCACATATGGTGGGAATGACAAGATTTTCGTGCTCACGAGGCGTATTGTGGGGGTTTGATTTGGAGTGATCTTTTGGTGGTGTTGTTCGGTCGAACTTCAATTGTAAATTCATGGCGGCTGATAGATGGGCTAGCCAGAAGAGGGGGGGGGTTAGAAATTAACCTGGGGAGGGTGTGTGTCCGTGAGGTGAGAGAGAGAGAGATGTGGATGGGGAGAGACGGGGTGTATGTAATCTCAGTCAGTCATTGGTTTCAAGGACTGAGATGGAGTGTCTTTTTTTATGTGTTCCCGGAACCAGCCCATATATATGTGTACACGTATATATATACCAGAAACGAACAGATATACACCAACAACCCACAAAAACGAACAGATCTATTGATTTTACACATGTATTCACACATACACACACCTAAAACAGAAACAAACAACAATGAACATGATGGTTTTCGATTATGGACGATGATGGCGGTGGGAGGTAGCAGTTCGATTTGAGATAGCTTGACGATGATGACGCCAAGATGGTCTTCGATCTCTGATTCACTGAGTAATCTTCGGTCTGAGATATATATATATATATATATATATATAGAGAGAGAGAGAGAGAGAGAGAGAGAGACGATGATTGCTAGTCGCCGCCAAAGGGATTTTAGGTTTAGGGTTGTGTTTTTGGAAGTGAGTCAAGTAACCGACTAAAGTATATACATGTATGTTATAAAATCGGTTCAATCCGGTTCTGTTCTCCTTAAAAATCCCATAAATCGAAAACCAAACCGGTTTTCGAATTTTATAAATTTTACGAACCGGACCGAATCGGCCAATGAAAAAACTCGGAAGAACCTCAGGAACGGAATCAACTGACTTTCCTCACTCCACTAAATGGACAGACTCACCAACCGCCCGATTGCTTTGATTCGGTTCGGTTTTATGGTTCGGTTCGGGTTTTTTTTTTCCAGCCTTAGCTTATGTTAAGGTAAAATGTAATGAAAAGTGTAAAAAGTACACCGGATATGTGTTTTCTTTGTTTTTTGTGTTCTTAGTGGGCATACGACAGGATCCAAAATAAGAGCATCTACATTTGACATTTTTTGTGCACTTTAAAGTCAAATTTTTGCTGCAAAAATCAGAAAACAAACTTTTGTGCCATTTGATAGCTTTAGTGTCATTGTTAGAGCATCCCCAACAGTCTCAATAAATTTTGAGCTAAAAATAGTAGTGAACAGTACGTATTTTTCACTTTACCTATTCACATCTCTTTCAAAACTCCAACAATCTTCTCTATTATTAAAAAGAGAGAGACAGAGAGAGGAAAAAAAAGGTAGTGAACAGTGGCTCCCTAAATGAGAAGGGATTTAGGGAGGCACTGTTCATCCATGTAGAATATAAAACTTTTTATTGAGGCTGTTGGGGGATTGATTTGACAATTCCCTCCCTATTATGGCTAAAATACCTCTTTAGAGAGCCTTGTTGGGGTTGCTCTTAGAGTCTCACTTTAGTGACATAGGTTAACTCCTCCCCAGCTACAGCTTGTGCTCTAGCGCACAAGGGAGAAGAGAGAGAGAGAGAGAGAGAGAGAGAGAGAGAGAGACGAAGAAGAGAGGGAGAGGAGGGCGGACTGTGTCAGGAAGAGAGAGAAACGTAAACGCAGAGAGAGAAAAGAGAGAGAGAGAAAGTGTAAAAAGAGATGGTCCCACTGGAATTTCTTTTTAAGTTTAGCAAACATTAAAAACACCCCTAAAAATATCAAATGGAGCATTTTTTCATTCACTACCTAACAATCCTTTAGAGCAAGCCCAACAGATGACTGAAATCCCTCTCTATCCCTATTTTAGGGAGTCAAACCCCAAAACCAAGCCTCAACAGGCTACCTAAACCCCTCCCTAAAATACTATGATGAACAGTAGCTCCCTAAATACCCCTGTTTAGGAAGCCACTATTCAATCCCTACCCATTTTTTAATCCTTTTTTATTTTCTTTCTCTCTCCTCTTTATGTGTATAATGCATATTATATGTATTAGTTTATATTATTTAATTGGTACAGAGAGAGTAATAGAGAGGATTGTTGGAGTATTGAAAGAGATGTGAATAAATAAAATACTGTTCATAAATTTTTTTAGGAAAAATTTATGTCCTCATTATTTGGGATGCTCTTAGCATATAATTTTTTTTTTTGAACAGCCTTAGCATATAATTTTTGGGACCTACATTTTTTGTTATATAACAAACATTTGTAGAGAGCCTCGATACAAGCAAGCGTGATAACCTTCTCGGATAAAGGAAAGGGAAATGATTTCCACACCCCCTTTTATCCCCCACATACTTCCTTTTTATCTTTATTCAACTTGAAATTACCAAATTACCCTTACTTCAAGAGTCACATTTTCCATATGAAGGATAATTTGGTAATTTCAGGTTGAATAAAGACAAAAAAGGAATGTGTAGGGATAAAAGGAGGGTGTGAAAATCATTTCGAAAGGAAAAAAGGACAAATAGTCAGATACGCTACTGGGTCCAAGACTCCTCAGAGGAGCTTCTTCTTCTCTCTCTCTCTCTCTCTCTCTCTTCACCTATTATTCTGAGGATACTGAGCACAGGCTCTTCTCTACGTCTTCTTATCAGAACAAAAGAAGATCAATGGCTGTTACTGGAAGCGAAACACAGCCAGAGAACCCTTTATTTGTTCTTGATAGTCTCTACTGTGAAGAAGAAAAGGAAGACGATTTGGTGGGGTGTAATTTAGGATTAGAGGAGATTGAGAAGTTTGATGAGTGGGATGATGATGAAATTGTCTGTCTTCTCTCAAAGGAGAGAGAGACTATTTTGGATCAGAGTGGTTTGAACTCAGATGGGTCTTTAATGGTGGCAAGGACAGATTCTATAGAGTGGATGTTAAGGGTTATTGAGCACTATGGGTTTACTGGTATGACCACTGTATTAGCTATTAACTATTTTGATAGGTTCATATCAAGCATTAGATTTCAGAGAGAGAAGCCATGGATGAGTCAACTAGCTGCTGTTGCTTGTCTCTCTTTAGCTGCGAAGGTTGAGGAGACCCAAGTGCCTCTTCTATTAGAACTTCAAGTATGTTATTTATGTACCTCTAGAAATGCAATGTGGGTGTTTGAGAAATTGTCTTAATGAATGGTTTATGGACTTTGTACACTGATGGGGATTTTCATGTTGTGCTTAGGTTGAGGAATCAAAGTACGTATTTGAAGCAAAAACAATTCAGAGAATGGAGCTGCTGGTGCTCTCTACTCTGGAATGGAAGATGAACCCCGTGACCCCGCTTTCGTTCATTGATCACATCATTAGGAGAATCGGATTGAAGTCCCATTTCCGTTTTGAGTTTCTGCAGAGGTGTGAATGCCTTATTCTCTCCATCGTTACGGGTAAGCATATCAATTACCTTTCGTCACCATTTACTAGAAAGTGTGGATTGAAAATGGTAGTATTACTCTCATTGGTCACCTTCCCAATTGGTTCATCATCTCATTTCCAGAAGTCAAAATTGGTTACAGGTTCAAGGTCTGTATGTTGCCTTCCATCCGTGCTGGCTGCTGCAATGGTGTTACATGTTATCAAAGAGGTTGACCCATGTAATGCGTTGGACTATGAGAATGAGCTAATGGATGTCCTCAATTTGAATTTGAGCAGGGTTTGTGTTCTATTTAGTTGGATTTTTGTGTTACCATACAATGACGTATTGTACTTTGACACAGTTGATGTAAATCCGCTTGCCCATTTGTTGAACATTTCAATGTTTGATGTTTTTGACAGGACAAAGTAGATGGTTTGTCAAAACTTATCCAAGAATTATATGGAAACAATGGTGATGTGACCCACAAGCGCAAATATGAGTCTCTGCCCACCAGCCCAAATGGTGTGGTCGATGCTCATTTCAGTTCAGATTGTTCAAATGAGTCCTCGGCTTCATCAGTTTCATCATCACCAGAACCCCTGTTCCAAAAGAGAAGAGACCATGACCAGAAGATGAGATTGGATCCACTAATGCATATGTCTGTAGGTGTAGTTGGCAGCCATCGCTGATCTTTCATTCTCTTATTAGCTACGCCTTTTGGTCCATGGTATTAAACTATTAACGAACTCTCTTCATGCATTAAATTCAGTATGTGTTTGTAAGATACAATTGTATCGTGGTCACATTAATAGCTGTAGCTGTTTTTAGGTGCAATTATTCCACCTTTCATGATATGTTACTGTATTTCTGGCCCCGTGATTGGAAGACTGGTATCGAGGACTCGACGACTTCTTTTGTAGGGATTGGCAGGTGGGAAGAGAGATGAGTGGAGTTTTTACCATACAACAACAATAAATAATCCTCCTTTTAGCACATAAGAAGAAAATACTTATAGAACACAGTTATCAATGGGTAAAACTCGTGAGCCAACCTGTTTGTTTTATTTAATCTGTATAGAACTTTCTATGCAATATGCATGACGTATGCGTGTAGGTAACACCATCTGAAGTACAACGGTGGATCTAGGATGGATAGAGAGGGGAGTGCCAAGCCTTTGGTGGGGAATGTTTAGAAATACAACACAGGTTTTCTGTTTTTTTATCCAAGTAAAACTTTTTGTTATCCGAAGAAAGGGAGTTGGATAAATTTCCTAATCTTTGAGTACGTCGATTCTTGGTTTGGATCTAACGATAAAGAGCATGTCAATTGTGTAATAGTTCAACGTGCTACATGAAGTGGTATTTTAATGCCTTCAACTGATTTTTCTTATAAGCCAAAAAGGGGTGCAACACGAGGACTTCCTAGGAGGTCACCCATCCTGATGTTCATATTTATATGTTGTTGAATCAAAAAAATGTAGATGATTTTAGAATGACAGAATGCTATGTTCTGCTGGAAAGAATGTACTAACAAACAGGTGCATTGTATATGTGGAGGGAATTTGATCTAAATTGTTTTGATTGATAAATGAAGATGCTAAATTTGAATTCAACAAGAATGTGTCCTTTTGTCTCATGACATTCATGCTAATTGTATTGAAGTCTTTCCCAGTGTTTTTGTTAGGATATTTTATTCTCTTACTGAATGGCTTTAGCTGATATACATAAGGGATTACTACTTCTAGACAACTAGAAAGTGCCAATCTTGTTTGTCATTAGCTCTTATTTGTGACCTGTAGATGGGAGTTAGAATAGGATGCAAGAGAAGGGGGAAAAAAACAGTTAGTACAACAATCCGAAAGGATCCGAAAGGGATTCAACTTTTTGATGGACAACATTGTTCTTACTTGTTCAAAGAATCAAAATGGATATACGAGTCCCATAATTGATTGTATGGAGGAGATTCCACCAATATTTGAAACTGTTGATGCATGAGAATCCTTTGTTGTTGAGTTTAGATCTAAAACAAAAGGCAGGGCTGGTAGATATGCAGAATCCTCCATTTTCCTTTTTCCAGTATTGTTTAGTCTCCTTTCAATATGCTGTTATTAAGTCATTGAGGTTAGTTTTAATGATTCCTCTTGGCACGAACATATGATGTATACAAATAGTAGATATGCAGAAAGAACATAAAAGATATCAGGAAGAGAACAAAGTTGTAAGAAGCTTTTGATATTTAACATCTTGACACGATCCTGAAAATATGCATCGCCCAGGCAGTGCATGTTATTGGGTTTTTGAAATTATCGCATTTCTAGAAAGGAAAGAGAGTCTTCCATTTATTTTTGTCAGAAGGTTATACCAGGTTGTCCATTGCTCCTTAACTCTCGGTTTGGATTGAGCGCTTATGAGGGAAAGTGTATGATTTGGAAGGGAAAATTGATTATTGACATGTTTGGATTACTATCGAAGAGGGGAAGGGAATGACATGGAGGAGTCATGAGGGGGAGAGACTACAAACATTTTAAGCACTTCTACTAACCTCCGAAATTGGGAGGAGATGAATTGCTTGTCAGGAAATAATCTTTTAATACGCTGTTACACCCTTCTCTTAATTTCGTACCGTTTGATACCTTCTAATGGTTTTGTAAAGCCAAAAAGAGGACGGAAATGGAAATTTAACTCTTCATTTCTCCTACTTTAACTAAAAAAGAGGACAAATACTCCCCTCCCTAGTCCCTACGCCTCACAAGTAACGCTTCCTAAGTTTTACACTATTTGTTTGTTATTTGGTGTTTGTTAACAGAGAATTGATTGTGTTTACTGATTATGGACTTCTGATCAATCTATGATTTTCTTTTTTAGGACCAGTAACTGGTGAAAACGAACAGCTTGAATAGCAACTACCCACAAAGGTCCCCTATCTCCATTCAGTGGCTAAATCTGTAAAACTCTGAAACTCCCTTTGTGCATCTCTTTTGTACATAAGATCCTAGTCTGGTGGGTGGTACCTTTGCTGATTTGTGATCATTTCGGCACCTCATCCTCAATTTTTTTTTATTTTCTGGAGAGTTCCTTGTAGCAGTATAATGGGTTTTAGACTTCTACTAACATTTTACAATTTCCCAAATTCCTAAAATGAGCTCATATGATTATTAATGTCTTTTGAAGTGAACAAACCCTGAATTGGATAAATGTAGTTGTTGATAGTCAAAGTTCTCTCTCTCTCTCTCTCTCTCTCTCTCTCTCTCTCTCTCTCACACACACACACACACACACACACACACATGCGCGCGTGCGTGCGTGCAATAGGGCACGACAAGGTGAATATGAAAATGGAAATTTGGGTGAAGTAATAGTGTTCATCATGTGAGAGTGTTGATCATGAGAGGGAACAGAAGAGAGTGGTAGGGTTGGAAACAGCTAGAGAAGATTGTTTGTATGTAAAATGGGAGAAATTGCTAAACCTTAAAAAGCTGAGTAGTCTTCTTTCTTTCTTATTGATAATGAAAGCTGAAGTTGGGGAAATCCAAAAGTGGAGGAGTTCTCAAGTTTGGGAAGTTTCAGGGAAACTTGGTCTATTCAATCATGTGTACCATATATTTACCATCTGAGCAAACAACAGAGCAATAAAGTCAATGTGTTTTCTTCTACTGATTGCCAAAAGGAAGCTGCATAGGGCTTGTGTGGTTGCAATCATACTCTTGAATCTTACCGCTCATTTATTTAGAGATTGTACGTAAGCCAAGAGAGTGAAGAAAAAAAATGAGTTCTTGAATCCTTTGAAGGGGGATTGTTGATTTATTTCTCTTATCCTCTCTCTTTTTCTCTATTGTGTTAGTTGTGAGCGGGGTCTCGAATTTAAACTCACAAACACGTTGTTGTCCCGAAACAACCCTCTTATTAGGAAAATGGAAAAGTTTACCTGGTACGTATTGTAGGGTTTTCGTACATAAAGGAGTATGAGGATGCTCTAGGAATTGTATGCTACTGCTTCGGGTATTGTCAGCTTATTTGATTCTTCTATTTCATAGTGAAATTTTCTTTACAACCATAGTACAACATAAAAGAGAATGGTTTTGGAAACAACCAAATTGAAGACAAGCCACATATTGAGTTTAACCTTATAAAGTTCATAGAATTACATGTGTAGCATATAGTAACTTGACCAAATTTATTGAAAATGACATTGTATGTAGAAATATATAGTGACAATAATGCTTCACTTGATTATAGGCCTGACAAATGGAACCCCACACTTCAACAGCAGCTTAAACTATCCCTGCAATCAAGGACAATAACGTATCAAATGCTTGTTAAGTCTTGATTTTTCTATAGGCCAGTTTGTTTGACCGGGCCGATAGTGAAGGGATATAATATATAATCTTGTAGGATGTATTATCCCATCGGATTATTAGTGATAGGATTTATAATATCACACCCTCCACGGATTGTACATCCCACACTTTATTGGAGTATATATCTTATGGTTGTTTAAAGCTAGGTCCAAAATGTTTTGACCAAACCGGTGTTGTGGTCCACTTGGATATATAGTCCAATCGGATGCTCGTATCCGATTAGATAAACGGGCCCATAAGTCCACGTAAAATGGGGAAGATGATGAAAGGATCCTGGTCTATCTTGCCTTGATATTGCTGGATAGCCAATCAAGACCCTCATAGAGTCCTTGCCCAGAAGTGGCACAAGTGCTCTGGATATACCTGCATCAAATAAATAAATAAAAAATAATGTAACCTTTCTTTAGAAGAAGAAATGGGGAGTCTTGAATTCTTCATTATGCATGCCAAACTAAGTTCATTTACATATTCTTGAAATATTAAGTTCAAGTCTGATATACCAGCGACGTTGACGAAGTGAGTGCATCCCCAATTTTTCAGTAATTTCAGGAACACTCATAGCATTTGGAAGGTCTTGCTTATTGGCAAATACCAGAAGTGTCGCATCCCTGAGTTCATCCTGCAACAATAGAAGCAATTTAACAACTCAAGTAGTTTCTTTTTTTCTGAACAAAAACCATAAAAATTGTGGAGTTAAGTTGTAGAATGATGTATAGTTTTTACCTCGTTCAACATTCGATGCAGCTCGTCTCTGGCTTCTAAAATTCTTTCCCTATCATTACTATCGACGACAAAGATAAGGCCTTGGGTGTTCTGAAAGTAGTGCCTCCACAAGGGCCTAATCTGAGAAAGTACTACGCGTGAGGAGATTAGCTCTCATTGGCAAGGTTCTTGTGGTTTTTTTTGCAGGTAATGTATAGAACAAGGAGTTTAATTTGAGATGTTAGTAGTTGAATTGACAACGGTTAGTGATTTATACCTTATCTTGTCCTCCAACATCCCAAACAGTGAAGCTTACGTTTTTGTATTCCACAGTTTCCACATTAAAACCTGGTGCATGAGAAAGGAAATTGTTGCGCACACAAATGATTAGCATCGTCAAATTTATTAAGGTTTTTTTTTTTTTTTTTGAATTCATCGAATTTATTAACTTATAAATATAAAATTTTGAGACTTGAAGGTCTCAATAACACAAATTGTAGGTTTAAAACTACAGGCGAGACAAAGCAGGAAACGATCTGGTTGAAGCGCTTGAAAATAATGAACACCGTGAAGCAGATGGAGTGTAAATACCAATTGTGGGTATGGTAGTAACAATCTCTCCGAGTTTCAGCTTGTAAAGGATAGTTGTTTTCCCGGCAGCATCAAGACCAACCATCAGAATCCTCATTTCCTTCTTCACGAAGAGCATCTTTATAAGCCGAGAAATTGATACACCCATCGTTTCAACTGATTAAACGAAAGAAGTCAATACATCAGATACGAAACATTTGAGTTGTACGAAAAAAGAACAGTCATGGTTCAATTACATGAGAAACTCTGAAAAAGGAATGGAAAATAGGTACTTTGGAGGATTGAACAAGGGGAGATGGAACGGTATCAATTGTATTGAAGGTTGCTTGATATGTAATGAGCTATAGATTTGGACATGGTCTCAAAGGTGGAAGAGCATAAGATACTTGAAAAAAGTGTTCGAGGATAAAGGTAACTTGGTTATTCTTGTCACTTTTGGTAACGATACACATATTTTGGTGCTAGTGATTCGACGAGTTAGAAGAAGCTGAGATTTTTTTGGGCAACTTGGATTTGCGAAAAAGAAATGCTGCTAAGCACCACTTGGGGACAAGGTTCTGTGGACAAGGTTCTGTGGCCCTGCCCTATCACATCCTCCTTATAATGCATTACACTTTCCTGAGCATCAAAATCAAATCAGATTCATTTATATCTAGAGGGGACGGATGAAAAACAGGTAAGAACCTGCCCTCATCTGTGTGCAGAAGGTTGCAGAATTTCTTTATGGTTTTTATAGTTCCAAAGTTGTACCCCAAACAAGTTGGAAAAGCAATTGTAGAAAATTGAACCGTGGCGTCAAACCCAGATGACATGGGTTTGGAAACGCCAACAATCCTAATGGATTAAGCAATCACAACTTGTGACCATTTCTCGGAACAAACTATAATGTATACGAGACACGACAGGGCAATAAAAATAAATGAAAATTAGAAAGATGAGCGATGAACAAAACCACTTTCCATATCAAAGCTTTTACACTGCAAAAGGACTCATCCATAGAAGTCATAGACCAAACCAAGGTTCAAAAGAACACAGTTCTTACATACTATAAGACCAAGTGTGTATCGGATTAATACAAATAGAATCATGGAAATTTATACCAAGCATCTAAGCCCTGAAGCCGAGAGAATTGCATGATTCCTAGTCAACAGACAACATAGTAACTGGAGAAACTTCAAAACATTGGAACCACAAAATAACCGAACTCCCTTGCAAAGCTGATAGAATCATGGCGTTTCTACTTGACGTAAGGGGATGATCAGTAAGTCACAAGGGGTGATCCACTGCAATGGACATCAGAAACATCAGAAATTCTTTGCCTTGGAGATAATGTAGTATTAGCAGCAACATCAACGTCGACATTGATAATGTTCTTTCTCTTTTGAGTATCTGACTTGGCCCCTTCTTCTGCCACCTCAGAAATGGGACTCAACATTGAAACTTGATTCTGGTGCTGAGATATCAAGGCTTGAGCTTCAGCCACTGCCGATGCACTATCATCCGTAGCATATAAAATCCTTTTTATTGCTTCAACTACCTGTAAAACAGAAAACTACACTAATGAAGGCAACTCTAATCAAACAACTAAATCCTAAGATCAAATGGCTTCAAAAACATTACAGGCAAATTTTCAATCTCAGGGAACTGGCACACGATCTCAATATCCCTCAACTTTGCAAAGTAGAAGTCCCTTTCTTTCTCTAAACTATCAACCGACAACTTCAACTCTGTTATCTGCATCAAGAGAAGAGTATCAGACTCGCAAAATATTTACACAGATTTTCCTTATTCAGAACCAACTTAAATTACCTGTTCGTCATACGCAGGATGACCTCCACTAGAGGAAGGTCTAGAGGCTTTAACAGTTTGATTTGTAGTGACAGTATCATTCCTTCGAGCACTGTGAGAGGTCTGAGTTCTGGAAGCAACAGTTGATGACTTAGTGGAAGATTGTGAGGATGCAGATTTCTTGCTCCCTTCTTTTCCTCCTTTGGAAGTCTCTCTCCTTTCCAAAGGATTGTAACTGGCAATGATAGCAAAGAAACAACTCATCAACATGCATTTGGCTTTCTGGAAAATTTAGAATTCCATCTATTTACAGAATCTAAAAACGTTTTTTATCCATGAGCATAAAAAATCCAAGGTAATCAAACAAAGAGCAAAGAGGAAATTTGGATGAATATTAGATTAGTCTGTACCATCTTAGCAAAATCATCAGCAACATGGAACGTGGCATCAAACGATATCAGTTTAACAAAACATGACCCGATGCCTTCTTAACTGGATAAACAGTACACTGTTAACAATAATAGAAAATAAGATAATAGTAACCCAAACATGAACCTGCAGACAGCAATCAGAACAAAACTATGTCATTATGTTGGGAGTGTCCACCGAATCCAAGTAGTTTGGGATTTAATTTCTCAACCATGGATCACGTTAAACTTATTCACCAAACTCAGGAAGCCATGTTTTCAAATGTCAACTTGAAACTCGATAGCCCTATTTCAAGTCTAAGTCGTGTCTTGAAGTCACCACCCGGTTTCTACTAAAAAAAAACATGGGTTCGGAAAATAACTCCTACTTTGACCTGCCTGGTTCTAATGAAATCACAAAATCCACACAAAACAGTGCATCGACAGTATCCATCAACACAAGAAGGGGCCCTACACAATGAATCATAAAACAAATCACAAGAATCCCAACTGCTATAACGATTTGTCTACAATTAACAACCTCTATAATCTATTTAACCACTCCAAAACATACAACAGCAACAGGCCATTTGCTCAGAAAAACTATTTGCCACTCTAAATAAATTCGTCAATCAAAGCAACGGGGTACGAAACGCACCTGTGAAGGACACCTCCATTAACAGAATCGAAGTACCACTTCATCCATTGCATAAATTCCAGATTATCCAAGGGCCTTCCTTTCACTAACTTGTTCACCTCAATGTGCTGTACATCAAAAAACATTTAATATCAACCAACAAATCCCCAAATAGTACAGATGAAACAATAACTGATGGGTACTAGTCTACTAGAGTCTCCTTGTATAAGTTGGCAATACCCTCTTATTGTTGGGTCCTAGTCCTAGAGTTCCCCTCAATGGAATCCGTCCTGGTATTATAGCGTCCCACAGTTTTTCACTCCATTGAGGTGTTAAACCGAAACTATGGTGTGCCTCTTTACTTGTGGAAGGTGGAAGCAGTTAGTTATGGGTCTGGCGACTATAGTTGTAGATATGCTTAGTAGTTGTTTGTGGTTATTGTCAATGTTTTGGGCTAACTGTGAGAAGATATTAATAATCTATTCTAATAAATACAAAAAGGAGAGCTCCAATTGAAGTGGACCCCTATTTGAGGCTGACTCATCATTTTTATCTTCCCTAATTAGACAAATTAAATCATAATGTTCATGAACTCTATCAGTGTTTCTAAAATAACTCAGCGGGTAAAAAGGGGAAAATGGAACCCCACCATACTCACACTCAATGTCTGTTTACAATTGGGGGCCATCGCGTTCTAATGTTTAGTTTCCTATTCCTATTCCCAAGGCAACAAAACACCACACCATTAACACCCCGTTCTTCAATCACTCTCCTCCGTGTTCCTTTGTTTCTCTCCAAATCTAACTTTTTCATCCCATATCTTACTTTTAATGATTAAAAGCACCAAAGTCTATTTTGTACTTTGATTTACTGAAGCATAGTACTTTGATTTACTTTGACAGTGGTACCGAAGATATACTTCTTAAATCTTTCGTTTGGCTAAATATGAAACAATCTAATAATTCTGTGTGCCGTGACTTCTAGAACATTTAAAATGAGCCCAATTGAATATGTCTCGTTACATATTGAGATAACATCATAGGTAAATTCAAATCCTTTCAACCCTCATAAATTTTGGACAAATCTTTTGGAGATGAAACCGAAGAATTGGAGCTTGCTGTGAATAGTTAGATTCTCCAAAATTGATTTTTAAGTAAACTATACTTTTTTGGGTCTCCCAAATGGGATTCTTTTTTATGCATTTACACAAGAAACAGAAAAGATTAGTCGTACTCCAGAAACCTAAAAGTCTAGTAGCAGTAAAATCAGAGAAAAAAGAAATCGGGGGGCAAATAATCCAAACCTTGGTGATCTTGAGTTTGTTAAAGACATCTTGAAGTACTTTGTAGTTCTGAATCATATCATACTCGTTCTTGGCATCGAAATTGACCTTGTGCATCGGCACCATGCCCGGGTGAACAGCGTCCATCAGCTGGCACTGAACCGCACCAGAACAAGCCTTCAAGAAAATCAACACATCCAAATCCCTTATTAATCGCTTACAAAAAAGAAAAACACAGATTGGAAAAATTAGAAATTGATACACAGAAGTGAGAAAAAGAAAAAAAAGGAAACCTCTTCGACTTTGGAGAGGTTGAGTTGCAGAGTTGAGTTGATCCACGACAAGATCTCTGATCTCCCCACGAAGTAGGCCGATTCCATCGTTCCGATGTTCGTCGCCATCTCTCTCTCTCTCTAAACGGTCTCGCCCTTCTACAGAGAAGGGGTGCGTGCCTGCGTGGGGTGTGTGTGTGTGTGTGTGTGTGTGTGTGTGTGAGAGAGAGAGAGAGAGAGAGAGAGAGAGAGAGAGAGAGGGATGGGGTTTTTGAAAAGAGAGGAGAGCGGGATTTTTTTATTACTTTGCCCTGTTCGCAAAAGTTCAAAAATTTAAGGGCCTTGGGCTCCTACTCTGGATATGGGCCTGTCTACTGGCCTGATATGGGAATGGACTGGCCTCTTAAAACAGCCCTATTCTTTTCGGCCTACCTTTTTTAAAATTACATCCTTATTTTTTTGTTATTTTTGCGAGTCCTTTTTTTTTTGGGGGGGGGGGGGGAATTATTTAATCGCCTTGATGATAGGAATATAAAAATGGAAATATTTTTGGGTTATTTGTGCCTTTCTTAATTTTTTTTTCAAGTTTGGTTCATATTTTTATTTTTATGTTTTTGTTCCTCTCATTATCACGAAACTAAAAAAATATAAAATGGAAAAAGCTTGTCAAAGAAAGGCAAGAAAGAAGTCTTAAAAATGTTTTGATCAAAGTCTCCAAGCAACTACTAAACTTTTTCTAATGGGTTGGCAAGTGGTCTTACCTAAGGACTCAGGTTCAATTCTCTTTGCCAGTAAACTGGGGCCACTGGTGGTTATGTTTGATCGTTACTTTCAGGGCCCCAGAATTCATCGAGATGTGCGCAAGCATGCCCGTACATCTGGTTATAAAAAAATAAAAAATAAAAACCTACCAAACTTTTTCTTCTTTGAGCAATTCCCACTTTCCTATACCTAAATCTGCTGCCTTGGCTCTCTTATCTTTCGATCTCCTTAAATGATCTAGCTGTCAAAACTTGTGTCAATCCATCCATAAATTGTTTGACCTCGGATTAAAGTAGAAGCAAGGATGGAGCCAAGGGGACAAGTGGTAGCGGCCGCCACCACAAGATTTTCAAAAAATGCAATTATTATATAGAAAATAAATTTTTATTTCCGAATTATATAGACTCGCCACCACCAAAGGCGAAGCCATTCATGGGCTCTACTGGGCTGTAGCCCAGGTGGGGTCCAGAAATGTTTTTTTTTTTTTTACATATTTCTATGTAATATCTGTTAGAATTTACATTAGCCCAACTCAATTTTACTTTTTCTTTTGTGTATTTTTGAACATTTACGGATTTATATATACAAGTTTGAGTTAGCCTAGGGTAAATTATAGTCCTGGCTCCGCCTTGGCCACCACTAGATTTTTTTAATCTTTTATTCTCATAATGCAGTTTGTCTTTTTTATTTTTTAAGTACATATTTTCGCCACCACAAAGATAAAATCTTGACTCCGTCCCAGTGTAAAAGATGTCTAGGTACCTAGAAAGATAGAATATGGTTTTGTCACTGTGCATGTATTTCTAAACATTGGCATTGGTTTTGCATTCCGAACAGTAGTGGCCTAAGTAAGCACCACAAACTCCACGTATCAGTCTAACAAAAAGGATCAGGCTGGATTAATTTCTTCTATATGTGACGAAGATGTTGAGAGTCTTGAGACCAGTAAGTGATTCCAAAAAGCGGACCTGTGACAAGAGGAACGCCAAGCCTTAGCTATTAATTAGTAGTATTTTAGCAGTAATAATAATGTAGCCAATTAACTGTGATTAGAAAGTCTATGAAAGGGATTCTCAAAAGACCAGAAAAGCAAAACAAGAAGACAGGAGGAGTGCTAGAATACAGTTGATGATGTGCATTAAAGTTGAGGTTCCAGAATATCTGGGGAAAGGATTCTTAATCCTAATTTGTCCTGTAACAGTTCTAAAAATGCATTTGAGACCTGCAAGGTACAAATATTAGGATGTAGCAGAAATACTACGATGCGAATCGCGTCTAGTGCGATAATATATGTATTCTAATTCGGTACGTATTCTCGATTACTTGTTAGGAAAAAGTTGGACCTTATTTTAAGAAATGAAACTCCAATTGCATTAATCTAAATCGTTTGATCTAATTTTGGGAAAAATTAAATTATCTGATAGAAATTCAAACTTACCGTGGGGCTTGAATAGAAGAAAAAACTATAATTCGATTGTGTTTTGTCTAAATCATACAAGGGCTCTTCTTTGCTTTCCATGACTATGGTAGCAGAAAGCCTTTATGTGATAGAGCCCAGTTGAGAGACTCAAAATTTTGCATCTTAAGATAAATGTAAGTAAAATTTGATGGTGTTAGTAGGTGTAATTAATTTTTAATTGTATATCAACTATGGTCGACGTTGTCGAAGCATCAACTAAATTTAGTAATTTGGTCCAAGAAAGTAAAGTCCAAACAAGCCCAATTGAAAAGGACCAGAGATGAAATACATTATTAAAGGAGATGTAAATATCTAGTTTCTACAAACTCTATAATATCTAGATTCTAGAAGCTCTTGGAATATCCTTGTAAAATATCTAGATTTTTGTGAGGATTAGTTACATGTGTAATTATAAAATTTACCTCAAAGTTTTATCTTGTATGAAAATATCTTTGAACTAAGCCCTCCTTGGAGTAGTATAAATAGAGATAGGTTATAACCATTGTATACTAGCCAAAACAAAATTTGAGTTCAATGTAATACAATACTCCCCTCCTCCTCAAATGAGGCCCAATCCGATGCCAACTTTCTCCGTTCTGCAACAAACTCTACCTACTCCAATCCAACGCTAGCTAATTGTTGGCCATCGCGACCTCATCCTCGAGCGTCGCGGCCCGATGATCGATCATCATGGCCCTCTCCTTGACCGACGCGGAGAGCTCCTTAGCTGCCATGGCCTGCGCCTGGGTACTCTCGGCTCGCTTCCCGGCCACCTTGTTCCGCTCCTCGATCGTCACAAGCCAATCCTTGAACTTCGTATCCTGGTCCTTGGCTGCAGCACTGGCGAACTATTCCTGAAGAATAAATGCAAGGGAAATCGGGGCTGGATTGATGTAATCACACACACAAACCCCCTGCGTTTGTCATTACCTTCTTCTCGAGTGTCGTGAAATCCTGCCTCTCAAGTTCTGGAAAGACCATCTTTGCTTTCTTCTTTTTTCTCCCCTGTCGTGAAATAGCATTCGATCAGGGGAAAAACAAGAAGCAAGTAAAAATGGTCTTCCCAGAACTTGAGCGGTAGGATTTCATGACACTCGAGAAGAAGGTAAGTAATGACGAACGCATGGGGTTTGTGTGTGTGTGTGATTACATCAATCCATCCCCAATTTCATTTGGGTTTATTCTTCAAGAATAGTTGGCCGATGCTACAGCTAAGGACCAGGATATGAAGTTAAACTATTGGGTTGTGGCGACCGAGGAGCGGAACAAGGCAGCTGAGGAGCGGCCGAAAGTACCAAGGAGCTCTCTGCGTCGGTCAAGGAGAGGGCCATGGTGGTCAATCATCGGGCTGCGACGCTCGAGGATGAGACTGCGATGGCCAATGATCGGCTAGCATTAGAATTGGTGCAAGCAGAGTTTGTTGTGGAATGGAGAAAGTTGGCATTGGATTGGGCCTTATTTGAGGCGGGCAGGCAAAGTTGGAGGCGGTTGGGCCAAATTGGAAGCGGAGCAGGCCAAGTTGCGGGCTAACATGGCAGAGATGGAGAAGGAGAATATGCTCTTGAGACAAGAACTTTGCAGGCTTTAGGTACATATGTGCGTGTACACCTATATATTAAACTACCATGGCTTTAGTTGGAGGCGGTTGGGCCAAATTGCAGCACGTGCCCAGTATCGATTGTCATATTCATCAAAATCAATCATCAATAGCTTTTTATAAAAGATATCACACACAGATACATGATTAAGCTATTGATAAAAAGTATCACACATATTTAAGCTATCAGATTATTATTATAATCATGTGATCACAATTATAAGGTCATCATTTTTCATGTACCTATAACAGTGGTTGCCATCATCTTAGCTTTCAATTTTTTGGGATGTTTTTCAATGATTTTGTGTCATTAGTATCTTTCAATAACCGCTAATAGAATTATTTAGAGTTTATTTTGGTCATATAACGGTGGCCGTTGAATATCATATTAAAATGTGGGGCCCATGAGCTCCTGCTTATTAAATTTTGTGGATCCCACTTCTAGAATTTTAGGTTTGTAGAATTTATTGGTGTGGGTCTAATAAAATAATAGGGGCAAAACAAAGCTTCTACTTGAGTTGTTTGATCGTACTCTTCTTTAGCTTGTACTTCTAAACTTGTTTGAATTGTCGTGCTTAGTTCAAAACTCCCATCATTTATGAACTTCTGGATGCGATGACACTGACGAATACCCACGCATTCTTGACACATGATAACATAGTAGAATCCAATGGTTATGTTCTAAATAGGGGTATAATCGAGCCGAGCTTTATGCTGTTTGGGCTCAGCTAGTTTGGCTCGAGCTTAGCTCAGCAGAAAATTTTAAGGCTCGAGCTCGGCTCGTGTGAGCTCGTTTCTCATGCATGAACCAAGCTGGAGATGGTCAGGGCTGTAGTGGTGTACTTATAATAGGTTCTCTCCCTAGAAGTTTCAAAAAAATTCGATGTGGGATTGGGAGAAGATAGCCTTGGAAGGAACTGGGAAGGGGAAACTTGTCCCACATCGACAAGTTAGTATTCCCCACCCTTTGTTTTTTCCATAAAGCTTCCCCTCATCTGACGGTTTACACCTCTCAAGACTTGGACGCTTTGATTGCTGCCACTTGGCAGCTGGATGCATCTCAATGTCTGCATATACAAATATATTTATATAACAAAATATATATACAATTTGTAGCTCGCGAGCTCATTCGAGCCGAGCACCTTAAGGCTCGGGCTCAGCTCGTTAACCAGACAAGCTTAATTTTTTAGCTCGAGCTCGTTTGTTTATCCTTTGAGTCGAGTTCGAACGAGCTTAAAACGAGCCGTTCGCGAACGGCTCAGCTCATTTACAGCCCTAGTTCTAAATGTAATGAGTTAGGTTTTGGTGGATACAAGAATGGGATTCCACTTCGAAAGAAAAAACCTTTTAACACTTGTTTGACGAATTCATACGCGTGTGGCGTTGATTATAAGAAATGTATGACGTACAGAGTGATTTTCAAACTGTTTGGTTAACCCTTGGTTGGAATTTGAGAAGGTAGTAATAATAATAGTAGTTTTGGGAAGAATGAGTCACGTTATGATAACGTTGACATATTATTACCAGCATAGCTGGGCACGGTGAACGTGGCCTGTGAAACACGGATTATTATTATTACCAACATAATTGGGCATGGTGAACGTGGCCTCTGAAACACGAATTATTATCGTTACCAGTATAATTGGGCACGGGTATCAGGGGCCATGAATCCTGGCAGAGGAATAGAGGTCTTAAAATTCCCGACTATGATTATGATAATATGAAGGGACATTATTAAGTTAGTGGAAGGATGAAAGAATTACGAATTTGAAAATGAGATGAAGAAAGTTCTAGTTGTACGGCTATTAACGATGCATTCGTGACACAATGAATATGAGAAGGGTTTTTGACGAAAATGTCATACGGACACATCGACCTTTAGGAAAAGGTTTTCATTAACGAAAAGAAGTTTTATGAGCACATGGACACTTAAATTCTAATTTGGTCTTGAGTTGTCATTACTATTTATCTCTTGTATGTATCTCTTTACATCCTTGTGCTCGTTTCTTTCCATTTGCATTTAGCGATAGTAGAGGGTTTTTCCTATTGGGCTAGTGTAGCTCACTCTATCATTTTCAGGTACACGTCAAAGAGCATGAACTGGAGTGCATGGAATGAGATGCATCTTTTGAAAGCATACATGAAAAGAATCATTTTGTCACGTCTCGCCTCGCAAATGACACTCGCTGTGGGCCCGAGTCCATGCAGACACGCGGCATTCAACTCAAGACTCAACCACCATCTTAAACAAACAGAATAAAACTCAGCGAAAGACTTCTCACATAAGTAAACTTGTCAACGTCAAACCACGATTTTAAAACACACCACAACTGACCACTTAATTACAACTTCTACAATACATATACTCAAAATACTCTTTTATTACAAACCATAAAAGTACTACTTGACAACGTGTCCGAAATTCTCTCGATACTAACTGAACAACCCAACCACTAACCGGTAGTGGACCCCTCAAAACGCCACCTGCTATCTGGCAAACCATAAAGGAAAACTAGAGTGTGTGAGACATAGAAACGCTCAACAAGATACAACAAATACAATCAACTCAACATCCAAAACACAACAGTAATATACAATGAATATCGATATGTATATAACCAATCGCATGCAAGTGACACGTCTGCCACATCCTATGTATCCTAGGTCACTGTGGGAGCACATCCCGCTCGTTGTCACCGATGGCGCCACAACGTACTTGTGGTGTAACCCAATCCACAACCCCTTCACAAATACCATCTTTCCGCTAAGTTTTATTGTGTTTGTTTAAAATGGTAGTTGAATGCCACGTGTCCGCACCGACTCAGGCCCATAACGGGTGTCATTTGCGGGGTGGGGTGTGACACATTTGATCATCTGGTAAACTTGTTTTGGGTAGATAAATTTGTAACTAGTTTACTCTTTTGATTTGGGCAAATGTAACTAACTAATACTTTTATTCACATCTTACTATGGTGTACGGGTATCCGACTTACTTGGTAAATCATTACGAAATTGGAACCTTGTGCTGGGGTCTTTGGAAGTAAATTTATGGAAGATTGGTATTTATTATTTGAGAAAAAGGGTTTATTTATTGTTTTGAAATTGAGGGTGTGACAATAAGTTAAGTTATTATTATTGTGAACCCCACCAAGTAATAAGGACAAAAGAGTAAAAGTTAAAGAAAGATCGAGGGTCCCACCAGTCTACCAGGTGACAAGTGGCTGCAAATGACCATGCACAAGAGTGGTGCTACATACACACCCTCTACACTCACACTAGCTTACATCCCATACACGTGGCATTCTCTCACTCTCTTTCTGTCCATTAATGCTGCTTAATATATATTTAAAATCTACTCGACGACATCTATCAAACGAGACTACTATTGAATATGTAATTATGTATAAAAAAAATACATTTTTTTGGTGTGGGCTTTTTTTTATTATTATAAGTTCAAACCGAGATAATTAATGAGCTCAAAGTCAGTAAAAAATTAAAAATAACGAGCACAAACCCAATAAAATTCGAGCTTAAACCTAATGAAAATTTACGAGTTCAAAATTAGTGAAAATCACGAGTTCAAATCCAATGAAATTTACCAAATCAAACCCAATGATATTCATGAGTTCAAAGTTATGGGAAAAAAGTTATTCTTTTTTATACATAATTACATATTCAATAGTGGTATTGTTTGATAGATGTCATCGAGTAGATTTTAAATATATTTTTTTTCAACATCGGATATGAGAGAGAGAGAGAGAGGGAGTGAGAGAGTGCCACGTGTATGGGTGTGAGCGGGTGTGCATGTACAATTCCTTCGCTGCTTTTATAATAGTAGAGAGTGTGGGATCCGGGGACCCTCCTTTTCTCTCCCTCATTTTCTCTTAAATTACGTCGTTTTGCTCAATTTCTTGGTACACCTTTAAAGCTTCCAAGGGCCCTGTTTGGAGAGCTAATTTCTAAAAGTGCCTAAACCCTAAACCCGAAGTGCCTAAACCAACTACACCCTGCCCCAAAGAGCCTAAATCCCCTAAAATTGAACCCCAAAATTGAATTTTCCAAAGTGCCTA
>JAXBDA010003664.1:0-33286 GCA_036023075.1 Gaultheria prostrata
CACACACATATACATACTCCACACATATTTTAAATAATTGCACTACAAACCCAAATGTCTCTTGTGTAAACCACTCTAGTCACATATCAATTCTATCACATTACAACCCATCACTAATACATATTTCACATTTCCTCATATTAACCCATTGGTATTTATCAAATATAAATAAAATTTTATGGGTCTCTACAAGTACAATTGTCAACTGTCAAAGTAGACAATTTTCTATCACTATTCCATTCCAAGAACGATCCATCAACACCTCACATAATGTCTCAGCTGTGTGTGGACATGGCACATAAACAAACCTAGATAAAACATATACTATAATCATTGAATGAACAAAAACATTAATATAATTCTCAAGAATCCAAAAAAGAAACTTAAAATTTACATATGTTTAAATTACCTTAGAATGCGGCTTTGCAATTTCCAGGAATCATCAATGAAATGTGTCTTGATGACCATAAACCCCCTTTTTTGATTACTAGCTGTCCACATATCCGTAGTCAAGGAAATTCTACTTCGATTTTTCTCCATAAGCCTCATTGTCTTCAACTTCTCAACATCATATATCTTTAGGATATCCCTCTTGATAGTGTTTCGAGAAACCACTTGAAACGTAGGTTGCAAAGCATAACAAAATCTCCTAAACCCAATGTGTTCCACCATGCTTAGAGGGTATTCATGCATTATTATCATGTAAGCTAGTTGTTGCCTAGCATATTCTGGATCATAAGAATAAGGCTGAAGTACGTTTTTTCCCGGCCCTATCATAAGACTAGGCGTTAAAATCTTCTGCTTACTATCAACCATTTTTCTTTTCAAACAAGAGTTATAATGATCATTCAAATGTGTTGTTCCACTCTTCTGTTCTGCAACCAACTTTTTTTAACAATAGAAACACCTTGCTTTCAACGCACCCGTCCCCTTAATTCTCACCTTCTGAAAATGTAGCCAATTTTTACTTTTTAAGCCACTCGTATCAATAATCTCATCACCATCAGAATTAAGCTCACATACAACACCTGATATGGGAATGGACTCTGTTTCATCTGCTTGTGAACTATCACCTGTCGGTTGTTGTATGTCATTCGATTCCACTTGAGTTGATGTAGACTGACTCCGCATTGGTGGTGGCATACTGTGTTCACAATGAAAATACACATGTAAGATGCGAAAATTTATATACACATGATGATCGGGAGAAAGAAAGGGAGATAGATTACCTTAATGATCGTGGTGTCACGGGCTTCGGATTCCTCTGAGACATCTCTAGCAAGGCAGCAATCACCCTGAAATTGAATGAGAGAGAGAACGAGAAATAAGAGAAAGATCGGGATAGACACGCATGCGCGAGGGAGAGACGAGAGAGAGAGAGAGAGAGAGAGAGAGAGAGAGAGAGAGTACCAGACGACCTTGAGAGAGACGACTCAGACGAGACAGAGACAGAGAGAGAGAGAGTTGAAAGGCGGCTGTGATTTGTGAATGTGGAGGAGAAGTTTAGGTAACCTTAGTTTAGAAGTAGAGTGGATACAGGAGTGGAGTTATATTATATTTAACTAGTAGTGGACTAAGTGGAGTTACTGGAGTAGTGGGGCAGTGCCACAGTGGGACTCTGGGAAAACAAATTAATTCTAAACGTTAAATATAATATATAGATTTGATTGAGTATGCGGGGAGGTGCGGGAATCGGGGGGGGTATCGGGGAGGGGACAGACTATACCATCCCCTACCCGATCCCCGAATTTTTAAAAAAAAAATCTCCATCCCCTACCTGATCCCCGAATTTTTTTTTAAAAAAATCCCCATCCCCTACCCGATCCCCGAAAAACTCCCTGAATCCCCTACCCATTCGGGGAGGGGATGGGGCGGGGAGGTTGGGTCGGTCGAGATGGCCATCCCTAGATGCGAGATGAGTATCGGGGATAAGAGGGTCTGTTGTCCCTTTGGAAAATGTTTATATAAATGTCTGATCGATACACATATAACTCGGTAATGGGTTGCAGTGGGTTTGATATAGTGCTTCAGATAATTGTTTTTCAAGATAAAAATGTTCCGGTCAGCACTCAATGATATTCAATCAAGCTGATTTTTTGTACACTTATTCTACTCGACGAGCTCTACGAACTACGACGTGAACGTTTCCAATCATCGGAAAAACACCAAAGCGAACCATAATCATCGAGGATAGCAGGTGCCCCCTCTGTACTGAGTTTTTGGAAGATATTATAGTGCGGATGATAAAATAGTAGTAAGAAGTATTATTTATTAAAGGTGAGGCCACATTGATGTGATATTTATGGAGGGAGATTAAATAGTACTTGAATTTATGAAGAGAGATTAAATAGTATCTTTTTTTATAATCATTAAATAGTACTTGATTTGGATGAAAGGAGATAAAGGTTGGGTGGATGATGTAAAAATCAAGCAGAAGACTTATTTACCCATGTGCATGAGTCATATTAAATTTTAAATTCAAATAAATACATAAATACAATACTGATTAAATTAATTATACTTGCCAACAAATGTGATATAATAATTCCTTTTACTAATTATATCTAAAATAATTTTTTTTAATTATTCATTTTAATAATTATGCATACCCCCTAATTATTTGTGATTATTTCTATTTTCCACATCAATTTTTTTTTCTATTCAATCCCAGCACCATGTATAAAATTGCCCTGTGCATGCCCATATTATATTTTATGTGGTTTTTGCTTTATATTAAATACATAACTTATTAATTTTTTACACTTGTCAACAATAAAGCTATAATAACTAATTTTAATAATTCTATATAAATAAAAAAATATTACATATTAAAAGGTTTGTTAAATATTTTTGGAACATACCACCTAATATGTTTTAGTTATTTGTAATTTACATATTAATTTAGTAATTTTTGTATTATACCCCAACACCATGTATAATAGATGAACAAATGGACAAATTGAACAAGTTCTCTATCATAAGAAAAATAAATTTTATTGATCTCAAATAATTGTACTAATTTATTTGAGATACGATTACAAAGGCTTAAAAAAAACACAACTACTAATTCAAGAAAAGAACAATTTGTTGAACCCTCAACAAGCCAACAATGTAAAATACTTTCGTACACAATTTTTAAAATTTTTGTATCGAATTAAAGATGTCCATTAGTAGTTTAATGTGGTGCAAAAAATAAAATTATGCGCGGAATTACTTTATTTTTTTATCTGAAAGAAATTGCATTGGTAGGGTTTCTAAAAATGAGAGACATGGAGGGTAAGGGAGGTGAGAGGAGGTAGCTACCGTAATTAAGAAAGGGTGTAAAATAATAACAGGGCTCAAGCTGTTATAATTTAGTGAGGGAGGATGGGGATTGAGGGGTACTAAATAGGGAGGGGGATAACTCATACACCCCTCCCAAAACTTCCCAACCCAAGGATAAGAAGTATACCCGGGATTAGTTCTTCGGGTCTAAAAGTTATATCCCTCCTCATCCCATAGCCAAACGAGGCCTATGAGTATTTTTTTTGTTTGTTTTTGAAAGAGTAAAAAAGTTTCTTAAAATGTGCAAAAGATTGAAGAGAGACGGAAAATTACGCAACTCTATATAATTCTTTTATTTTAATAATTTATCTCAAAACTAACAACTAAACAAAACAAATTAAAAGCATCTACAATGTGAGCCACCAAAATAGAGACTTGTTTCTCTATTTTCCTCGTTATTTAATCAAAAAAATGCATATAGAGACTTTTACTATTCATTCTCATTCCAATCACTAATCTTTATTTTCATCTCTAAAATTTTCCTCCAAGATCTCCATCCACAATTATACCTACAACTCATTCCCAGTTTTTCCCAATTTCAAGCAAATAATCAAATAAGGACATCCGACACACAGCTTTCTTTCTTTCTTTTCCTTTTATGCCCTATTTGTTAGAAGGATTTGAGAGGGGGATATAGGATTTGGCCAGATCCAGGTTGCGTATATCCCGTTTTTGTTACATTTTTGCTTCCCAGATATGTAAATAATAGGATATTCATATACCCATGCGCCATGTTTGTTAGCGGGGTATGTTTTTGGAGGGGGAATGGGGATATAATAAAATGGGGGATAAAGATGTGGATATGGGTGGTGGGGTATTATTTTAGAAGGGGTGATTATAACTACTTAATTATTTTATTGTTGTACAAGGGGGATATGAGGGGTTGGATAATGTATGATTATGTAAAATTACTATTGCATCCCAAATAAATAAATCATAAAAATAAAAAAAGTACACATCATCTCTCTCTCTCTCTATGTATGTATGTATGTATGTATGTATGTATGTGTGTATATATATGTGTATATATATATATACACACGGCCGAAAAAGAAAGTGGTGGGGCCAAGAGGTGTGTGGGTAAAAAGAGTCGAATATACATTAGATTTGGGAGTGTCTAAAAATAAGACCCCTACAGGGGATATACATAATCCGGCCAAAAAATATCTGGCCCCTAAAACCTAAATAAACAATGGATATAATCACTCCGAATACATATATTCGGCCAAATCCTATATCCCCTCTCAAATCCATCAAACAAACAAGGCGTTGTAGTGGGATAAGTTTTGGACACACCACCCAAATCCAAATTATATCCGGCCTCTTTATACCACCCCACTCCTCTGCCCTACAACTTTATTAGGGGAGAGAGAGAGAGGCATTGGCTGAGAGAGAGAGAGATTGTGTTGCAGGCATGAGACCCACCACTATTTCTCCTTTTTTAATTTTTTTATTTTGGGACAAAAATTGAAATTTTACACAAGTTTACATTATCCAACCCATCATATCCCCCTTCCATAACCCAACTCCCCTCTAAAGTGCCCCTGCGCGGCAATACCGCATAGGGTTGCCCTAAGATAAATCCGAGCTAGTCAGGCCACGAGCACGGCCAGAAGTATGATACATGATTGGTTACGGCACCACGTGAAGGTACAAGGCCTTGGCCGAGCTACGAATAGCTCGGCACTAGAGTCAACGGACTAGTAGTAGCACAACCGACCTATGTGACAGCACGGCCGCACTGCCATTATGCTAGTAAAGCGGCAAGTCATTCTAGAATGGACTTGAATAGTCTCTTATGTGATAAGAGGCAGATCCCGTGAATTAAAGGATTGATATGGTTAAACATGGAATGCAGAGTCCTACTGGAAGTAAGATTGCATGAACGTATGGGAATAAGTTCTACATGGAAAGGAATCTCATCGTCCACAGAAGACTAGTATGGTAATATAATTACACCTAATAGGACGAATCCTATTAGGAAAGGTTTCCTAACGTGATAAGGAAACTAGGGCAAAGGGAGCCCTTAATCAGCAAGTAACCCACATCTATAAATACAACCTCATGCCCATGAAGAAAGGTACGCTGTAACTCATGGTTATATGCATTGTTCTTGGTTTATTTAGATCCCAGTACTAACTTAAGCATGGGAGGACCTTTGCCAACGAAAGGCAAAGGTGCTCTAACTGTTTATCGTCTTGCAGAGTTAGGGATCAACAAGGACGCAAAGATTCATCCCTCTACAATTGGCGCCAGCTGTGGGAAAGACACGGAAAAGCTTTTTCCATGCAAGAAATAGAGTAAACAATGGCTGCATCAGAACCAGTGCTGCCAACACCTAGGCGTGGGACGTCACATGATGACAGACTAATCACTCCACAGACTAAAACGAAGGAGAAACAAACACTGGTGGTCCTCACCGTGCCACCAAAAAAAGGCCATGCTTCGCGACGTTATGACAAGATCCAGGACATACCGAAATATAAGGGCCAGCATCGGCGGTCGTTAACGCCGGTGAGGTATGACAGAGAGCGGTCTGCTTCCAGGGATAGAAGAGGAAGGAGTCCCCCACAAAGAAGGGAGGACTCTGGAAGAAGAACGAGAAAAGTCAGGATAGGATGGAACAAGAGGCCGAGGAGTTAGCGCGGCAACTTGCCCGACGAGAACGGGAAGTTAAGGAATTATAGCAACGACTCCAAGAGGCTGAGAAAGATCTTCGTTCACGCTCTCGTGCTGAGCAACGGGAGAGCAGGAGCAGAGGAAAAAGGACCGTCGCCAAAGGAAGGACGTGTCCACTGGAAGAAAGAAAACTCCACGAAAAAGGAGGGAGATGAGCCATTCCCAGGAGGGTGATGGAGGGAAAAAAACATGCAAGAGATAGATATGACCGATATGGTGATGTCCGAGCAGAGGGAGGCCCAAAAATTGCATGTGAGGCAGCAAAAGAAGCCCTTGGGCAGATTACGGCCTCACCCCTTGCACACTGGATAAGGACGGAAAAGACGACAAGCAGAGTCAAGCACTCAAACTTCGTACTTTATGAGACAAACACCGACCCGGTCACACACATCCAGCACTATCAGCAGGCCATGTTCATGCACGAAGATGATGATGCACTGTTGTGCAAGATGTTCCCCTCTAGTCTAGGGAAGGTGGCTCTTAGTTGGTATCATAAATTACCAGCAGGGTCCATACTATGTTGGGCACAACTAGCCGAGGAGTTTTGTTCACGGTTCCTCACATGTCGAGCAGCCCCGAAGACTTTTGATGTGTTAACTGCCATGAAGCAAAAAGACGAAGAGACCTTGAGGGACTACTCCAAGAGATGTTGGGAGACATTCAACGAGATTGAAAATTGCAGTGAGGAGTACGCCCTGGCCACATTCAAAACTAGCCTACCCATGCATAGTAAGTTACGAGAATCACTCACTATGCACTCAGTCAAACTTTTGCCAAAGTTATGGAACGGATCCAGGAGCACGCCCGGGTTGAGGATGACATCATCCAATCAAGAGGCAAGATTGTGTCAGGACGGCTCCAGACCCCTCCAAGAAAACCCTTGGAGTCCAAGGTATACAAGAAGGAGTACAACACTGGCAAGAAAGAGTATGGGTCAGGGGAGAAGGACGCCCCAGATCCAAAGTCCTATTTCAGTGTCCTGGCAACGTTCAACATCCCAATCTATAAAATGCTATATCAGATCAAGGATCAACCATGGTTCAGGAAACCCCCAAAGATGACTGGAAACCCACAGAAGAGGAGGGCAACCATGGTTCAGGTGCCAAAATTTGATAGGTCGTTTTCGTACCAAAAATATAATTTATAAAACAGGGAATTAACTAATATCCCGAAGAATTGTGGTTAAGTCCGATGTCGATCAGCAGGGACAAATTGGCAAAGCTACGATAAATTCGATTAACTTCTAGATTAATTCAATAAAAAGATTGGTTTGATTGATTTGAGAATTATTAAACTAAAACGAGTAATTAAATTGGTTTGAACTGATGGAGAAGGAATCTAGGGTTTAGAATCCACTCTAGCCTCATAACCATAACTTGCATAGATTAGGTTAGTACTCGAATTGCGAAGGATTTTCGCTAGGGCTTGCAAACCCTAAGGAAAATCGTCAAGAGAATATATGTGCTTGTTAAAGGCATAGACTATCCCATAGCACGGACCGTCTCACAGTGCGGCACGATCCGTCTTACGAGCATAATCTATCTCAGAACTCCAAACACAACGTTGAAAACGATTATATGAACGGCTATTTGAAAGCTAGCACACAAATACGCAACGGGTTGAAAGAATAAAAATATAATTCCATTGATCTTATGAAACCAAGTTCTGAACATATAATTCGATTTGATTAAAACCCTAACCTATACAAAATAGAATGGTTACTTGGCGTAGAGCTTAATCCTCCCCTTAGATAGGGGGTTTAGCCGGCCATGGAGATGATTGATGCGCTTGAAATTGGAAGAGAAACGAAAAACATGAAGAACAATGAGTTTCTCTCTCTAAAAAGCTACCTCTCAAAGTATTTGGGAACCCTAAACTAATGTTATGAAGTTCTATTTATAATGAAAAACCCAAAATTTACATCAAAACTCGTCAAAATGCACTTTCTGTGCTTGTTGGTCCGGACCAAGGTGTTGGTAGTCCGGACCAAGGTTCATGTAAGCTTCTTATTGCACTGGGTTTGTTGGTCCGGACCAAGGTTCCTGTAAGCTTCTTATTGCACTGGGTTCGTTGGTCCGGACTAAGGTGTTGGTGGTCCGGACCAAGGTTGTTGTAAGCTTGATTCGTGTTTCTTGAGGTTGGTCCGGACCAAGGACGTGGTGGTCCGGACCAAGGTTGCTGAAACTTGGTAATTTCATCCCCATCTTGGAACAATACCCTTAAGCCGTGGTCGGATGATCCCCAATGATAATGTGCCTCAGAAGCTTTAGAACAGTGCTCTTTGTACTCGAAACACAAGAAAAATATCTTGAACACAAATCCTACTCTACACCATCTTTTAGTACATTAAAAACTCTCTTTATCGATATATAATGTCTCAATCCATTTTGAAATGAGGGAGATATGAGGATTTTACCAAAACGACTCTTTTTCCGACCACCTGAGGGTAAAATCGTCATAACTTTTGATGTACAAATTATTTTGCTTCCAAACCACTTGGGTTCGAAACTAGACTTAACAAGCTTTCTAACGGTACCAACCACGCGCAAAACAAAGTTTGGTACCACCTGGGGCGGCCCTTCAAAGTTTGGCATGTTAACAGTGCCATGCGGGACACATAATTGTGCCGTACAGGACACTTTTGAAAAATTCAAAAACAATTCCACTTCCACCGTATGGCACACATAGTTGTACCGTACGGTACAACTGAGTATGCCGTACGACACATCTTCTTCAGCGCGAATCCTGGAAATGTCCAGCAGCTCAAAACACGTCATGAATCCCATCATTGTTTCGTGCGAAGAGGAAAGGCTTCCACCGTAGCTCGACATCTTGCCATGAAGAATCTCATTCGCGTGTAAAATTGTCCAAACACGTCGCCTATATAAGCCGTGGTCCGGCCATGGTGAACAAACGGTGAAGAACCTCCATGAAAGCTCTCCCTAAAGCTCTGTAAAAATTTCGTTCATGCGATTCTTAAGCTACTACTACCACTACAAAATCTCTCCCACACCTACTCTAGTAAACTCAAACACCCATACCCGTAACTTCCATCATCAGAGAAGAATTCATTCCAAAGGTATAAACGAGTTTTTCGCAAGCTACAATTTCCTGAGGGATTTTTGCCAGGTTTAGGGTGGCTCTTATGCCTTCCCTGGACATGGTAAATCAAATGCTCAACAAATAAAAGCAAGCCAGAAGTTGCTTTTGTCTCTGGAACGATGGCGTAGATTCAATCCGATGTATCTCACGGTACTTGTTCGTTGCAGAGGTACATTCTAAATCATTCAAAAGATTTTTGATTGAAAAATCATAGTTTTGTATCAAGAAAACATCCCATTTTCAGTTCTTCATTTCATTATTCCTTTTTTATTTAAATATTTATTTGTGTATTACGTGATTCATTACTGTTATTTATTTATGTAGTACGTCATTTCCTTTTATTTACTCGTGTTTTATTTATGTGAATAAAGTTCTGTCATAAAATATTTTCTAAAAATCCCACAAATATTTAGTAAAGACCAGGAATTTCCCGGGCGCGCGGGGTGCTTTTTCAAATAAAACCGTCCCCGCTCGTATCTGGCTCCCGAATCCAAATCTCTATTTTTCGCAGATCAAACTCCTTTTTCCAACGGCATGAGAGTCATTATTTTCTTAAAACGGTTTCTCAGGTACCAAACATTTTCCAAAAATTATTTCCTAGGTGGCGACTCTAAAAATTCATTTTTCCCCTAAATAGCCCTTTTTTTCAAAACGAAAACAATCAAATTGTGGCACTGTCCACATACACCAGTAGCGCTTCTCCACTTGAGCCACCTCACTTGGATCCTATGGGTCACATCATCTGCAATCTCTCCATCTTAACTAATAATAGAGCCTAAATACCTAAAATGGTCCCTCTTTGGTATCTTCTGGTTTTGAATCATCACTCTTTCTTCGTACGCACTTCTGGTATCACTAAACTTGCAAACCATATACTCAATTTTACTCCTACTTATCCGAAAGCCCTTATACTCTAATGCTTCCCGCCAAATTTCTAATTTAGCATTAACATCGCTAGCAGTTTTATCTACAAGGACAATATCATCTACAAACAACATACACCATGGAATATCCTCCTGAATCAGTCTAGTCAATTCATCCATAACTAAGGCGAAAAGGTACGGGCTCAAGGCTGACCATTGGTGCAATCCTACTGTAATGGGAAATTCACTCGTTTCCCCTGCTGGTGATCTAATGGTAGTGACAACCATGGTTGTGAATCTCGTACTGCACCAGCCGGTACGTACCGGATTTTATGAAAACCGGTATGTTTGACTTCAAATTCCGTCCCGGCTCAAATATCGGTGGTTACCGGAAAATCCGGCCGATTGCGGTAGTGACGATTCCGGCCGGTATCTTTTTTGCAGCGACCGACTGTGTTTCTATGGGAACAGATCGGAATCTTAAGGAGAAAAAGAGAGGGAGAGTGAGCAAAAAGTCATACCTTGTCTACCATGAGAGAGAGAGAGTTGCTGCTACTGTGTGAGAGAAGAAATTAAGAGACCATGAATAGTCGGCTGTGACAGCCCTGATCGTAGCAGCAAAGAGAAAGGAAGATAAGTACTATTGTCTTACTTTATTTAGTGAGCCCTAAAGAGCCACAATGACCAAAGTACCCTCTTGTCAATTTAAAATGGATACAGAATTACATAAAGGTCGGAAGTTGATGTTTGGATTGTTAATACAGTAGCAAATACTTCGTAAATTTTTAAAAAAATTTAGAATGATAATTTCAAATATAATAAAGATTAAACCAGGAGCGTAAATTTTTTCTTGTCTAAGGAAAGTTTGTCATGATTAATTGGATGGTATGTGAAAAATTATAATTTTAAAATTATATGTAATGTAAGTAGCACTAAATTTGAAACGGTACCCGGTATCGGCAGGTACCGGTATCGTACCGTACCATTAGGAAAACCGGTACCCTAACCAGTACGGTATTCAGAACCTTGGTGACAACACCTTCATACATGTCTCTAACCACATCGATATACCCTTTGGTTACTCCCTTTCTCTCCAGAACCCACCATATAATGTCTCTAGGCACCCTATCATAAGCCTTTTCTAGGTTTATAAAAACCATAAGAAGATCCTTCTTTGTTGACCTGTGTTTTTCTACCATTTTTCTTAATAGGTAAATAGCTTCCATGGTCGATCTCCCCAGCATGAACCAAAACTGTTTCTCCGACACCATAGTCAACATCCTCAATCAATGCTCAATAACTCTTTCCCACAACTTCATCGTATGACTCATCAATTTAATACCTCTATAGTTGTTGCAACTTTGAATATCCCCTTTATTTTTGTAGATAGGTACCAAGGTACTCCTCATTTATTCGTCGGGCATCCTTCTAGATAAAATAATCTTGTTGAACAACTTTGTCAACTAAGTCACCCCCAAGTCACCTAGGCTTTTCCACACTTCAATAGGGATACTATCTGGTCCCAAGGCCCTACCTGGTTTCATTCTCTTCAAAGCCTTGGCCACTTCGGACTTTTATATCCTCCGATAGAACCCATATTCTATTTTTTCGCTAGGAACATCAACTTCCTCCTCACCAAAGCCTCCTTCATGTTTCTCATTTTACAACTTCTCGACATAGCTCTTCCACCTATCCTTGATCTCTTCATCTTTCACCTACACCACCGAATCGCTATCTTTTATACACTTAACTTGAGAGAAGTCTCTAGTTTTCCTTTCTCTCAGCTTGGCGAATTTATAGATATTCCTTTCACCATCTTTACTATCGAGTCTAGCGTAGAAATCCTCATAGGGTTTCAACTTAGCCTCCCTAACGGCTTTCTTACCTTCCTTGTTTGCCTGCTTGTAACGCTGAAAATTTTCCACATTCCGGTCCTTTTGCCACTTTTTAAAGCATTCCTTCTTGGCTTGGTAAATAGTTAGAGATGATCCTCTAAAAAAGAGATAGGTCTCCAAATATAGAGACTTAAAATTTGATCTCTAAAATAGAGACCCATTATAAAGGTTGATTGGAGTGCCAATGGTCTATATTTTGGAGGAATAGAGATTGACTGGAAATGCTTTAAGAGTTTTCCCTCGTAACTCAACTTGTTAAAAATACAAGATTTTATAAGAATCATGGTAGGGGTGTTTTGGCTATATATTTGAGTCGGAGTATTTTTGTCCTTACATCAATAACAACAATAATAGAACTCATCTAGCCCAATCATTGGGGGTATGGGTGGCTGATGATTGGAGACAGACCTAACCTTTGACAATATACACAAAATGGCTGCTTTTAGAATACCACTGAAACAGTGGCCCCCCTTAAACCTCCAAGAATCGGGGATCTACAGGGATGTTTTACTGCAAAATCATGCCCCCAAATCAAAGCCGAAATGAGCAAGGGAATCTCCAGACTTGGGATCGATTAAGGTGAATGTCGATGGTGCTTTTTTGAAGGAAACAGGCAGAGGAGGAGTGGGTTTGGCATGGAGAAATGAGCAAGGGAATCTTTTGCGAATGGACGCTATTCCTATCCCGAAAGCCCAATCACTAGAAATGGTGGAAGCTTTGGGTTTTCGAATTGCGGCAAAGACTATTCTTGCGACTGGTGGTACCAACTACATTTTAGAAGGCGATGCTCATAGAGTGATCAAGATGCTACAGGGAGCTAATGCTACCAGTGCTAACTTGGAAATCATCATCCAGGATACTCTTGTGTTTGCTGATTCGGTTTCATCTTTATATTTTCAGTTTGTTTCACGTAGTTGTAATATGGTGGCTAATGTTTTAGCCAAGTATGCCCTAAGTATTGAATCGACTGTTACTCAAGTGGATGATTTTCCAACTTGGGTCTAACAGGAGGTTTCCATAGACTTTTAGTCTTCCGTATGCAATAAAATTACTACCGATTGACAAAAAAAAAAAAATCAAAGCCGAAAGACATCAGGGAGGGCAGATCTAGAGACCCAAATCAATTTTTGTGCTCATTGCTATGCTTCCTTCATTCATTGTCCAAAACATCTCACTAAATGAGCACACATATCAATTTTTTCCCTTATTAAAAAAAATCTCATTTGTTAGTTTTGCGTCAATGTTTTTGCAGATTATTGGTTTGTCTCGACGAGAAGAATCTAAAAAGTAAAAAATTATTAACTAATTTAAATTCTTTTAAAATAGAGACAAAAATAATCCCAAAAATCTATCTCTTTTGGATTTGTCTTTTTAGTGAATTGTTTTAAGATTTTGATCATAATTTTTTGTTTTTAGATTCTTATCATCAAGAAAACCAATAATCCATAAAAAAAATAGATGCGAAACTAACAAAAGAAAAAAATTAACAAGGGAAAAATAATATCTACTCATTCATTTATTTAGCCAAAACACCCCTTAGCTTCCTATATAATCAAACTGTTGTCTTTTAACTTGCCGACATTTTTTTTTTATGAAATTCACAAACATACCTAGAAGGCCTAGCCCTATGACAAGGCTCAAGAGGCAGCGGCCTTAGCCCTCAATTTTTGGATCAAAATAGATGTATGTAAAACAGAATATTAATATTGCGCCTACTTTCTAGTGGCTAGATATTTGCACCCTTCACTTGGGGTTGCGAATCCTTGCGCCTTCAACTATTCTTTTTTCATACGTTCTAATATTTGAACACAGCCAGAACTATTCTTTTCTCATACGCGCGGTTTCATATAACACCGATCCTTGCGCCTTCACCCTTTTTATTTTAGAATTCTGCTGTGTTGCCTTCAGTCATGTATGCAGGTGGGATATAGACCTGTTTGTTGTCGAATTCTTCTCATTTTGGCGCATTATGCGATCTTTTCTAAGCTTGTATAATGCCACTTGGCTCTTTTGGTTTGCCTATGATGACTAACCGTGGTTTTGTTTTAGGACCAACTAGCAGTTTAAACTTCAACATTAACTACAACTATAAAGTTTTAATGTCTATTATTTGAATCTTCCGATCCGTCATTTACACTAGTATTTCTTACATGGTACGTTTGTTGTTTACGCTAATAAGTTTTTTGTGATATTGGTCATAGTATTCAAGCTTTTTATGTGAGTGACTCTATAAAAAGCTCGACTCATGTTTAAGCAAGCAACAGTAAGTGAAATTGTCGTGATTTCGACATGGGACTAAGGGAAGCATGTTCACTCAAGTTAGTTGTCGACATGGTATAGTCTTGTTATAATATGTTTAATTTTGGGTTTTCGAAAATTCGTCAATTAAGGGTACGTGTTTAGTTTTGGCTTTGTTAGACATGGATGGTATTGCCAAGGGGTTGCTTTATGAATGTAGTTATGTATTTGTTTTCTATTTGGTGAGTTGATGAGGGGTAAGGGTGGACATAACGTGGTTATCCGATGTTATGGCGGACCCTACAATGGTTCGAGAGTTTTACTAGAAGTGGAGGAGAGAGCTAAGGGAAATCTTAGAAGATAGCAGGATGTTAGTGTAGAGAGGCTCAATGTATATCTTTGTGTGTATTGGATATGTTTTCAATGTTGCGTCAAGTCATTGCTATACAGTCTAGGAACCTTGGAGAGGGAAGAAGCCAAATGGCAAAGTTCCTGCTAATTGGTGGGTAGAATGGATGTTGACAAGGCTCCTCCTTGAGTCCTTCAATCGGCACTTTGGCTTTGGTTGGTGGGTTTACTTAAGTGTACATGGAGACCTATAGCATAGAATTTAGTTAGGCTGTGGGTATGATGTGGGCTCCCCAAATGTCATGTGGTGGTTGTGATACATCTTCTGAGGTGTCACATGTTGGTGAGCACCATCTCTGTATGATTGGTGAAGGTCACCTTGTGAAAAGTGAGTCTTGACAATCCCTTTGCTCAAAACCACATGTCTCCTTTGGTTCCGTACAAGTTACCTAATGCGTGCTCCCGTCCATGGTTCCTTGGTTCACAACATACCCCTTATTAAAACGGTAGGTTTCTGATGTAGCTTGCTTGGAGATTCCAACGAGTACAATCGCAGATGGACCCAACTACCACAGATCAAGGCCGAGACTATGCAAGAATAAGATTTTGGAACTGATTCTTGCAGAATCCAGCAACTAAGGTTCGAAATTCACGAGCTATGGGGCTCAAAACCAAGCCCTCAAAGGCAGCACTCTAAGGCTACAACAAAACACTAAAATCTGAAATTTCATTCATCCAAAAAACTTCCTTACAACCGGATTACAACCCTATGTATAAATGTTCCTAAAGAGGTAACTTCCAAGTGAAATACCTCTGCATAATATGAAAAAATAGTAGCAACTGGAGTAGCAACTTTCAGCCGTAACTTGCAGCAGCTATTTTTGACAAAACATGGCTGCTGCTTACACGACACCTCCCAAGACTTACCTTACAACTACGGAAACTAATAAAAAAAACACCAAATAAGAAATCCCAAGTGCAATATAGGAAAATATCCTATTATAGACCATAAAAATGAACACAAACAGCCTATCAATCTTATGGTCAGGGCGTGTTCCCTTCATCCTCAAGAACTGGTCTTCCATCTTGACTGCATCAGTTTCCATGCCAGTCTATTTGGATGGTAGGTTTTCCCTCTTCTATTTGTCTACTGCATAATATGCGAGATAGCAACGATCTGATCCCGTATTGGCTTTGATAAGGTGTCTTGCCTTGTTGACTTTTGGGGGTAATGGGCTATGTGTGAACTCCATTACTTAGCGTTAATTTGGATTTTCAAATCCGATGGAAGCATTGGTGAATGTTTCTTATTGCCTGCCTGTTCACTTTTTTCAATGAAAGCTTTGCGATGAAACATGTTCCTACAATACTGTCACTTTTTCCCTTTTTCCTTCTTCCCCTGCTCATTGTAAAAATTAGCTCTCATCTTTATAGCCCTTGACTAAATTCCTACTCATCAATTTTTCATTGTCCATTTTGTGACAAAGTACAAACCCTTGCTGTGCTAGCATTGTGGTTGGATAGATGAAAAGAGTTATTCTAGATTTTAATATATCCAAGTGATGGAGTTCATCTTCATTTTGTTGCGTGTTTTTTCTGCACAAAATAATTTCATGTTAAGTAATAAGGTTTTTGATGTTTTACTTATTCATTGTGCAATTTCCTCCATAGATGCATCAAACTTTTATTTTGGGACTGGTGATTCTTCTGAAGTTCAAGTACATAGGCAAACAACGATTTATATTGGTAGCAAAATGTACTGTTTGCCTAAAGACCAGAATCTTAAAACTGTAGTATTTGATTTATATTGGTGATTCATTCCGGGTTGTATTCCGCCCGAGCTTGAGAAACTTATCTCCAAAGATGTAGCTGGTTAGCTTTTTATAATACTATGATCCTTTCAAAAAAGTACTTATGTTCCTTCAAGTGTTTTTTTCAATAATGTATATTTTGACTTCGATGTTTTGTTTCTAAAGAAGTACTATTGGGGAGCAGGTATTTTAAAGTGGTAGGCATCAACTATTTTCCAATTTGAGTGGATTCTTCTTCTTGATTTTAGCTACACGTTTAATTGCAAATGCGGAGTTGGAAGATCTTCCTTTCCCTACTTTATGGCCTGATTGTGTTTTTTCATATGCTTTTTGTGATCCATTGTCACTTTCTCCTGACTTTGTGAATGGCTTACCAAAATAATGATATTTGACCCATTTTTATATGCAAATTTCGTCTTGCATTCATCTATTTACATTCAGTTAACCAAGTTATTTCTGCAGTTGATTTTGTAAGAATAACCAGTAATGGAAAACTGAATTTGATTAGGAAACAGAAATGCAAGCCGAGGCCCGTGTATCACAGAGGGCCCTTAAGAAAAATTCACCGCCTCACCGGAGGTGCTAGAGGTTGTCTCGGTTGTTATAACTTTTATTCACAAAATATGATTTTATCACAAGAATAATTCGACCGCATAAATATAGAAATACAAGAAGTAAATCAAGAGTACGAAAATAGTATAAAAGTAGGAAAGATGTTGTCTGTGAGAATGAGAGTCGTGTAGTCACTTTCTTAAGGCTAATATTTCTCCCCTCGTGAAGGTACCATCAGAGTATACTAGCCCCAAGATTAAACCCAAGAGTTCACAAGCATTCCTCATCCGATGTTCACGACCACCGGAAGGTTTGAACGAGTCACGAATCGAATTGCCCAATGATATAGAAAGTAACATAGATATGTAAAAACTCCTTCACCAATTTAGCTCTCTCGTTGAGTATAAACTAATTAAATATGTAGAAGATTATAAATCAAGCCAATCGGTTATGTTCTTAACTTGTAAGAACTTGTATAAACCCCCACATTTCAGTCGTCCTCGAAAAGTGTATCGACAAGGATAATATCAAGCAATTAGAGAATGTAAATAGCATTTGTGGGCTTTGGTAATTCTAAGCTGTGATTTGACATAATATCACACTTCGTACTATATTAAGTTCTTCTCCAATATTGGTGACTACAAAATGCCACCAAGTGTAAAGTAATATTCAAACCTGATCAACATCAATAATCAATGTAAGGAAATTTGATTTCTCACTGCATTGGTACCTTTGCCATTTCTTATAACAAACTCCACAACTCTATACTAGAAAGTGAGAAACATTGTGACTTGATTTAAGAAAATATGTAAAAATTTGCAAATGTAGAAATACGCACACAATACTATAATAATGGTCAATACTCTTCATTTTCGCACAATTACTATGGAAGAAATTTTTCTTTCTATAAATTAAATGTATACACTTAACTTTTTGAGTCACAAAATGAGAACTTGATTACTATTACTAACCAAACATTATTTTCAGCTTATAAAAGGTTTTAGTGTTCAATAAATTCATATTACAAGTTTTGAAGCTTACAAAAAATAATTGCGCTCTTCACATTACAAGTTTTTGGAACTTACAAAAAATAATTGTGCTCTTCACATTACAAGTTTTTGAAACTTACAAAAAATAATATTGCGCTTCAACATTTGTCTCCCAGGGTAACTCGGTCAAACTCAGTCACAGTAGCACTATCTGTGACTGCCCGTTAAACTGAAGAAGTGTTTGTACTCTCTCCACAAAACGAATAGAACTCGGAAGAAGAAGAAGAAGAAAGACTTAAAGGTTTAACTCCTTCTGGTTCTGCAAGTATTTTCTCTTGAAATGGAAGAAGTAGCTCTCTTTTATAAGGGAACTCTGAAGATAAAGTTCAAAACATATAGGAGACACAATTGAATTGGAGGAGGACCTATCCAACTTATTTTTGGACATAACCACATTTACCAGCCAATTCAAAGCAATCATCCAAAGCTATGCTAGTGGGAATTCAATTCATCCGTATAATAGAGTTCATGGTTTTTGGGCTTAACAAGCTTAAACATAGACCTTACAAATCTATCAAAAATTTAGGCCCTACAGGCCTAAGCCCAATAAGGATACAAGTTTATAGTGTAGGAATTTTGAGCCCATAGCCCACATTAATTCCGAACTAACCCTTCCAAACTAACCCAGACCAGACCACAGACCTCAGACCACCGGCCGCGGGCCCACGAATCCTGAGTCCCGGCCCCGGCCTTTGTTTGAGTGTTCAGCGAAGGTGAGCGCGCGCGCATCATTCCTTTAATAAACTTGGTTTTTTCAATTCCCCTAATGAGACAATTTTCATTCATCCTTAAAATGGATTTTATTCATATTTAGGCACACCAAAATAATCGAATAATTTGTCCATTTTCCAACAGTTTTGTCCAATTGCATTTGAGGTACCACATTAAAGCATCAACTTTTGGCAGCATGGCATTTGTTCGTTCTATGAATTTCTCGCACAACTAACTCTTGCAGGTAACCTTGTGTTACAACAGCCAACAATCTCTTGCATGAAGATGACTTCACCCCAGGAGCTTTCTTCATGTACTTTTTTTTATTTGGTTCTTTTCCTTCTCTTTTTCCCATATTCCCCTAGCTTACCTAGGGCAGCAAACGAGCCAAAATGAGCCGAACTTTAGAATGTTCAGATTCAACCATTAAGGTTTTAACAAACTCGAGCTCGAGCAAATGAAAATTTGACGAGCCGAGTTGGCCTAGACTTGAGTCAAAGTCAAGCTTGTTTAGAATTGCCAATAATTTTGTATTATGTACATAAATTCGTTCATTCATATACAAAATTATTGAAACAATATACATATACAAGTTTATAATGCATGTAAAAGTTTATACATACACAAGTTATAAAGTTTCCATGATGTAGATATATAAGTTTATACACATACAAGTTATATAGATTTGCACATGCAACACATTCAAGTTTATAACATGAAATGTTCATTATATACCTATTCCCTAGGTTCACGAGCCTAATCGAACCTAATAATGTGAGGTTCATGTTCGGTTCGTTACTTCATTTATTGAAAGAGCCTGAAATCAAGGTTCAGGTTTGGTTGGTTCAGTAGACGAATCAAACTCAAACTATTGGTTAAGCCGTGAACAATTCACGAACAACTCGATTCATTTATAGCTCTAATAATTTATACCTCCTTTCTTTTGGTCTTGCGAAGCAATGCTTTAAGTGGAAAGAACTGGAGTGTGGGGAACAGCTGTTTCATTCAGGCAGTAGGAGGCTTGAATACTCGGTTGTCCATAAGACCTGAGATGGGGCTGTGATTCTTGCTCAAAAAATAAGACATTAATTAGTCTTGGAATGGTCTTAGGTGCAAAACCTTGGGTTGTACCAGACCACAGACAATAATAATCCCTTAAGCTCAAGCCAAGCCAAGCCAAGCCATGATATCCCTTATTAGGCCTAAATGTTCTTTCATAGATGATGTCAGCATTGTTGTTAAGATCAGGCTGGTTGTTAGCTACTAGGACGTCGCTTGGCGGTTTAGTTGAGGTAAAACAACCATGCAAACATCCAAAAAGCAACCAGTCTATCTCCTCTTCCTGTGTTTTGCTTCCTCCATCCCTTTTTTGTGTTGACATTTTCAATTTTGGTTGCCTCTTAACCCCTTAATAAAAATGTGTTTTGAAAAGTTAATAGGTAAAAATTTATACAATTATCTTTTTGTCCCTTTGAAAAGTTAGTAAATAAAAGTTGATAGTGAAAAGTGAAGGTAAAGATCGATGTAAAAGGTGTTAACAATGATATTTTTTAGTAATAAGTTGGATTTACGAAACAACACACTTAAGTTAAAAGGGACGGAGGAGGGGTATCAGTTTTAAAGATCTACCTTCACAAGAAAGAAAAAGAAAAAAAATAATGTTAATTGACAGATGGGCAAGGGACGGGATCTGATTCCATCATTTATAAGTGCATATATCCACATATATTGGTGTCTTTTGCACAAAATCACATTTCCTTGCTTCCTTCGGGGCTTTTTCACTTGAATGATTTATTGAAATCCCCCATCCCAATAGGTTAGATGATAGCATCATAAGAGAGAACCAATGTAAACCTCAATGGGCTCAACACCCTTTACCATTTGTAGTGATTCTGCTACACCAGATCGCCAAAATGAAAGTCAAACGATACATATATGGTTCGTTGGGTGTTACGGCCCAACACCACCAGCCTCAAAAATCAGACCAAAAGGTGATGAGGATCCTCTCTCCATCCATACCCACTCTTCCCAGGAGATAACATCACTTCCAGCTCCAGGCCAACCTGATGGGAATACAGCAAGAAAAACAAATACAACTCCAAGGCTGGTAAACATAGGAACTACAAGGAATAAAGGGATTAAAATAGAAATTTTAAGAACCCAAAATGATCGCACCACACAAGCTTAGGAGCAACTGTCAGTTTGTCACCACACCACGAGAGGATGTTAAACAAGGTCGAAAAATGTTGGAGTCGGAAATCAGAACATTGAGACGAATCAAAGTTAGGAAACAAAAAAGCTTCACTTTTTGGATGTTAAATGTTGTAAAATACTTTTCTGGTGTTCGATTGGGAAGAAGGGCAAGTAAAACAGTTCTTAGCAAACCATCTTACCTCCAAAACGATTTTCATGCAGAACTGTCGCAAGTCATTTTTGGCATTTCAAACCTCTCTGCTTGGTGGCTGTAGAGCATCCAACACCTTCAGAAACAAAAGTATATCCTTAACGGCCTTCACCAATGGCCTCGGGTAGAGCTCGGTGTGACCAGTGCTTGAGCAAGTCACTTTATACATTTGGTGTTGGCAACTAAGGCTTAAACATATCTTTCCAAGAGTCGAGCAAAGGGCAGAAAACAAAGAGGAGATTATTTTCCAAAAACATTTTCGATCGCTTTCTTGTGTAAAATATTAACTCGAAAAAAACTGAGCCTGAAACTGAACTCTGAAAAACAAAAGCTAATGAACACAGAAACAGGAGGACTACAAGTAAACTAGCCAACTAAACTTGTGCCTAACACCAGAAAAAATTCAGCCAGTCTAAGAAAACAGAAATGCAGGAGAACACAACTAACCAATGTTCCAAACTGCCCTTTTATGTAGCACTCCATCGACCAGTATCAAACTATGCATCTTCATTAAGGAACTCAGTACAGGTTACTCCTTGGATTTGACCAGAATAATTGACAATTAGAACCATATCCTTATACCTTTGTAAGCCATGAAAGTTGCATGGGAGATCTGTGTACGCACAACACCAAGCTACAGGCTGACTAGGCATCAAGAGCCATATTAATAATAATCTAAAATCTAACCTCAGGACGAGGGAACAGGAGTTGAGAGAATTATTATATCAGGCCTAAGAAGCACGGAAATGGACACGGACACTCAAATGCGAAATTCTTCACAGATCAAAATTTTTTAAATTCACTATCTGACTTTTCAAGCGTCCAAGCATGACCCCAAACCTGTCTAAATAACAAAAATTTGGAGACATATTTGGGCGCCAATGTGACACGTGCCCGAACATACCCATGTCCATCACAGATATGTGATGCTAGTAAAATATGTTGTGCTTCTTAGTATCAAGCTACTCCATTTAACATAAAATGTACAGGACAGTGAGCAACCAGCCATTCTCAGGTGAGCCTGATATGGTAAATTCAATTCTTTTTCGAATTGTTTCAAACATCTTTTTCGAATAGTTTCAAACAGCACTTCAAGAACCTGACCCCAAATTAACTATTCACTTGATATGACTCAGCAGCTATTGCTCCCAAAGTACTAAAGAAGAGTTCTTTCCACTTCAAGCATCAAAAGGTGTTAAATTACCATAGATCTGAAAAAATTTGTTTCTCCTCTGACAAGCCTTACCGCCCTACCCTCCACCATACCAACAATAACAATAACCAATACTTTACCAAGTTTGGAAGCTCTAACCAAAAACCAAAAGTAAGGGAGTAGAAAAAAACAAAGACAGGAAATGGGAAAAGCTCCTCAGAAATCTCATTTTCGTACGACAGTTTGCTAGTGCTACCCAAGGTCACCAGCATTAGTGATAGTCATAAGAGAAGTTCAGAAAATGAGTTAATGCCATTTAGAAAATTTTGAATGCTATGCCGTAAAAGTTGATTCCATGTGTGGACAACAGAAAAACCTGCAGAAGTTTTGCTCTTGGACAAGTAAATACTAAATAAATATAAGAAAAATTTGCGTGAATACAAAGATGGGAGAGAGTAATAAAGACTTGAAACACTTGCAAAAAAATAATATTCTGTTAAACAATTCCCATGATTGAGGAGAAACAGAAATTGGATCACTGGGAAAAAAATTATCAGCATCACAGCAAGGAAAGCGAAGACATTTTACCTTCATAAAAAGCCACAAACCATGTGACCAAAGTTGAGCGATAAGACACCAATAAGACAGCAGTCAAATTGAAAAATGGTTGCTAATAAACAGCCTTAAAATACGGAAATTGTTCTCGGTAGGAAATCATACCAGATCACCAACCACTTTCAGAAACACAAAATATCGGAGTCAATTACTACATTTTGAAAAACATTCCACGGAACATTAAGTACTTGAATAGAAATTAAAAGTACAGGTTTAAGATCCTGGTCTTTAGGTAAACAGTAACTTTTTGAGAAAGACGTCGTTTGCATGAGTGCCTTGAACTTCAGAAGAATCACCAGTCCAAAACAAAAAGTTTGATGCATCTATGGAGGAATCTGCACAATGAATAAGTAAACCATAAAATCTCTAGTTTAAGAGGAAAATATTTTGAGCATAAAAAATCTGTAATAAACTGAACCTTAAACCCCCATACCTTTGATAAATCAAACTTAAAGATTTTCATATTTCCAACTCATATGCAAGAACAAGAATGTTTCAAAAATGGACTACTAAAAGATAACGAGTACAAAACAATAATGGGCGTAGGGACATATATCGAAGCTTCATAGAAAAAGTCAAAACTGAAATGTAATTGTTGCACAAAACAATATTTCCACCACACATGGCAAAAATTCAGAAGTTACAAAATGGAGTTCGAAACATACCAGTTAACTCCTGAAGTCAACGAGGCAAGACACCTCACTGAGGGGAATACATGATGTTTCAGATCATCGCTGCCTTATGTGATACAGACCACAGTAATACACAACTAACAGAAGGCAAACGTACTATCCAATTCAACATTCGACAACCACAAAACACTTATAAGAAAGGAACCAAGAATGATCAAAATAGTAATCTCCGTCTATATCCTCACCAGAGAGGAGAACACCACTTCAAACAACAACACCCACAAGACAAACTAACTCATCCCACAATATCTGCAAGTTTCAGCGGAAAACATATGTAGAGAGGGAGAGAGGAGATCGTGTGTTCTACCACCAAAGGGCTATTCCCTCAACATTTTGTGAAGACCAATATATGATAATTTGTAGGAGAATCGAAAATATCATCAGACAATTAAAAGATTACAGATACCCTAGTCCCTCAATATAATACTTATACTGAGTCCATGTATTACCTAGTCAAACTTAATATCAAGTGTAAACCAGTTCGTATCTAAGCAACCAAAATACATCCAAAACACATCCGGACAATTGATAAGGCTCGCTAACTATCGTAGGTTTCCTTCCAGAGGATTAGGTATTGTTGTCATTGGCCTCGTAAGGAGTTTTTTGGATTAGTCTTACTATGATTACCACATGCTCCTACAGGGTTGCAAGAAGTTCTGTGCCAGGCGGCAGCCATCAGCTAAAAACACCAAATTCCTTTTCCTTAAAATTCAGAAACCAGAGCAAGGTTTACTGAGAGTTCAGACTGGTCAGCCGAAATTGAACAGCTCTTCCTTTTAGGTATACAAGTAAAGAGACCTGCACTTTTCAGGGCCTTCAGAATGCAGAATTAGTTCAACCATGGAACAGTAACATCAACCATGGAAAATATTCATGTAATATAGAGTTACGAGTTCACACGAGTAAGATAAGGCAGCAAATTTATTTTTTGGATATAAACTAAAGTACTTCTGCGCATAACTATTAAAATTTTTACGGACCAATTTAAAAAACTAATTGACCTATTCTCTTCAATTTTGGTGCAAAGAAATTGAAGATCCTATGCATAGAGAGGTATAATCAAAAGAAGAGGTTCTTCAGCATGAGACGACCCAAATGGAGGATTCAAATAACTATTTGCCAACCAATTACGTGTTCAACCCAGAAAGGACAAATATAATTAGGGCCGAAGATTTCCTTTATGCTATCAGCCTATGACATCATTTCCTTAATGCTATCAATTCATGTCTAGTGAATGAACTCACAATTGAATCAAGGATGTGCACATCAGCAGCAAGAAAAGAATTACAAGAAAGAGAACAACAAGCAACCATGAAGTAGGTATATCTTTCACTTACCTAGTAACCATGACCCATGTAAGGTGGACCAGCACCGGGCTGCGTCCTACCGGCACCACCTTGCCCCATTTGTGGGTTCTGATACCCACCCTGCATCGCTTGCTGATTTCCATAGCTAGCACCAGGCTGATTCCCGTACCCACCAGCATTGTTCATCACTTGCGGCACTCCCTGGCTCATTGGTGCACCAAGTCCCCCAAGCAGGTTATTAAGTCCCAACCCAGCTCCCTGAGTAGCAAGAAGGGCGGTTAACGCCTGCCCAAGAGCCGGGCTCAACGCAGGTGTCGCTGCAACACCAGGATTGAAGCCCATGGAAGGTCGGGACGGAGCCATAAGGTGTCCGGGTCCGGCCCCACCACCAGCAGAATACTTGTTCTTGTCCTTCCTTGAAGAGTGAGGATGGTACTGCTGGTGATGAGGATGATGATGTTGCTGCTGCTGCTGCTGAAAATAGGGCTTACCAGGTTTAGGACCATCAATTGCCTTCTGACAATGAAGAGTGACACCTTCGAAGTTCTTATGGGGCTCTTCTAGGGCCTTCTTTGCACTCTCAACCGACTTATACACGAAAAGACAGAACCCTTTTGGCTTCCCAGTTTGCTTATCCAATCCCAGAGGCCCATCTTCAATCTCACCAAACTTCGCAAAGAACTCAATAAGCTTCTGAATATCCACCTCGGCAGACACATTGCTCACGAAAATCTTTCGCTGGGTATACTCCGAAACAGGCGGAGCCGTGGGGGGAGGAGCCGGGACCGGTCCAGCCGAGGCTAACTGGCAGGAGGTCATGCGATTCCCAATGTTCTTCTGAGGCTGTTTAAGGGCCTTTCGAGCCCCACTGCGATGCTTAAAGAGAATGAAGGCATAACCCTTGGACTTACCAGAGACCTTATCAACCACAGCCTTGCAATCTTCAATCTCTCCATACTTACCAAACACGCTGATTAGGGTTTCGGCATTGGTATCCCAACCGAGGCCGTGGACGAAGATCTTGCGGTGAGCGGGATCGGCATCGGCCAGCTTGTGAAGAAGCTCCATCAATTCAGGGTGCTTTGAAACAGCCTCTTTGACAAGAACAACCAGCTGTTCCTTGCCGAAGGGCTCTAGAATCTTCTCGACAGGCTCTTCCTCCAACTCCTCCTCCTCCTCTTCCTCTCCATTACCGTTCGCTTCCTGTTCCGTCTTTATTGCTTCAGCACCGCCTTCTTGGGCCTCTTCTTGTTCTCCCCCGTTGCTGTTCTCGTCATCCTCCATGTTTTCTGTTGGTTCTTCTTCTTGCTCTTGTTCTTCTTTTACGCCTTCTTGATTGGTCTGTTGTTGTTCTTCTGGTTCAGCTTCGATCTGTTCTTTTACTTGTTCTGGTTCAGCCTTGACCTCTTCAGGTTGAAATTGGGGTTCGATCTGAGGTGCGTTGGATGGTTCAGGCTCTGAAGGGCGGACCTTTCGCTTCTTACCGGCCATGGCGGACGAGGAGAGAAATTATTAAGGATTAGGGTTTCGGATTTGGGGGGCTAGGGTTTCTTTCGACAGTGGTGCGAGTTTCTCAGGCCTGCTCTATCTAGTGCTAACAGGGTTATAAAAAGGAACGGCTCGCGTTTCTTATAGAGAGGGAGTTGGGTGAAGTTTCCTGGGAAATTGCATTCGCACCCCCCTTTCTCAGTGTCCATACCCAAAAAATCCCTCAAAGAAAGTGTCAAAGCGGACGTGAGATCCAGCTTTGCCTCGCTCGAATCATCCAAACCATCTACTTTTGTAAATAATATTTCGAATCATCCAAACCATCTACTTTTGTAAATAATATTATATTAATACTTATTTTAAAAAATAAAGTTGATTGAATATCGGTAAGTTCCTCGTTTCTAGGGGTGAGCATGGACCGGATTGGTTCGGTTTTGTAGTAAACCAAGAACCAAACCACTACCTACGGATTATGAATTTGGAGAACCAAACCAACTCATAAAAGGCATAGAACCAAACCAATCCAAACCATTAAGATGCGGATCGGTTTCGGTTTCGAACCACGGTTTGCTTAAAATTGAGATATTATTTCTGTAAACTATTAAAGTACTTAAAATTTTGAAGATTAATAAACCAAAACTTATATTAAATCTGATTCTATTAAAATATCATTAAAATTAATCATGGTAATGAAGGAAATCAAGGAATAGGAATAGGCAATGACCAATCATATATAGAAGTTTAAAAAAATAGAAACGTGCTGTGGAATCAAAATTGGAATGGAGAATTTCATTAGCAAATTTATTGGCTATGACTACCACTACTTGTGTATTGGAATTAAGGGAATAAGTTATGAATCTTAGACAAAATAAAATCTTGCACAAAGAAGGAATAATGAATAAATTAAATTAGAAAGTTAGTTAACTATGGCTTATATATATCTAAATACATTTATATATAATATATACGGTTCGGATCGGATTGGGACCAGAACCATGACCGTAAATCCACAAACCAAACCATTGAATACGGATTCTAATTTTTTTAAACCAGAACCAAACCACGTTACTAAAAAACAGAACCAAACCAATCGGCTTGGACTGGATTCACGGTTTGACGAATTTTCTGCTCACCACTGCTCGTTTCTATTGGAAACAAGGAAATGTTGAATTTTTTAACCGTTCATTATTTTCACACAAATCAAACATTTACTGCTATCTGATTAACTTGATTTTTTTCAAAATGATCTACACATTCTTTTTTACAGAATAGATGATTTGAATAATTAAAATGGGTCCAAAATGAGCGCGCCTTCTTAAGTTTTTTAGATGTGGGTATTGAGAAAACAGGAGCGTGTGTAGAATTTCCCAAGTTCTGCCCTCAGTCCTCTATGATACTGTCCTTCTCTGTTTTACTACTTTGTGAGGTTATTCTGCGTAAGGGGAGTTTCTATTTTTAACTAAAAAAGTTCTATAATTCTTAAAAAAGCTAGAACTCCTAAAAAGTAGTTGAGGATACAGGAGAATGATTCGTTTCGAAATCCGTACTTAGGAGTTCTAGGAAATGTAAAACTTACTCTAAATCGTATGAAAAGCAAGTGCAGTTTTGGAGTCAGTGCCACAATTCATTTCTACCCGCCGAGAGCATTCACTATGTAAAGGATAAATACTATTCCCTCTGTTTCTATTTAAATGTCTCTCTTTTTATATTGGAATGTCTCAAAATACATGTGTCATTTTTAAAAACATCCATCAAAACATGTGAAACTTTAAGTTTTATGCTTAAAAGGTATTCTTCTCACCCCAAATGTCCATTATCTTTTAATTTGTAATATTTTTAATGATTTTGAAAGCTTTGTATTATAAACTAGTTGACAAAAAAAATATCCATATTACATGTGTTTTGAGTTCCATATTGAAAGTTACAAACAATTTAAATACATTTAACTAACTTCGCAGTTTTGAAGGTTAATTTTGGAAATTTAAAGCAATAATTTTGACATCTTACAAACTCAATTCCCCGTAGAGGACTTTTAAAATAAGACGAAGGGAGTAAGTAAGTTAGTGCAAGATGTTAAGGCCTTGTTCTAGAAACTGACTTCAAGTTAGGAACTGGCTTAAGTCAGTTTGGGAATAAGTAATGTCTAGAACAACCCCTAGGTAGATTTTTAATTAGAATGTGGGTTTTTTTCTCATGTAGTTATGTGGGTTTCACCATGCATTCTTTGTTGTAATCTAAGCAGTTCATAATGTGAAGCCCGCAAAATAGTACATCCAAGCAAAAAATCAGTTTCATTACATCGATAGATATATAAAAAATTGAATTTCCATTTACAAAAAGAGTTTAATCTTGAAATCCATGGCCGTCCATTTTATATATATATAAAAAAAGAGAATTTTAATTAGGCAGCCTGTATCAAAATTCTCCTTATGATTCCATCCTATGAGATTTGAATAGTTATGATTCCATCATGTAAATGGATAATCGGACCATTGTGCCCTTATTAGCTCTCCCTAAATACCATTTAATCAATTATATTGATACCATTTATAGATTTTCCTTAATCAAAACATTACCAATATAAAGATATACACATCTCCTTAAAATCAGGAGATGGTGTACGTATATTATTAACTTTATTCACGTTTTCAAATTCCCTTGATTAATGGGATTAGTTATTTAGGTTATCTCATTTACCATCTTCTCTAATGGCCATCTTCTGAAGCAACCCTGTGGCCTTCTCTCTCCTCTCTTCAAAATCCACTCTTTCTTTCATCTCTCCGGCAATCCGGCTCAGATCTGGTGTTCCATATCCACGTGCGGCTACCTGCACGATCAAATCCCAAAGAGCTTTCTCATCCAAAACGTTGTTGCTGGAACCCATCGGAGGAAACGACTTAACAACCATGGTGTTGGATTCTGATTCGTACTGGTATTGATGCCACAAAATCATTCTCGAAGATCCACATTTCATTCTTTTTTGTTTTTCAGGTTTGAGCAATTTGTATTTTTCTTTCTTGGTTTTGTTGAGTTACAGATTTGTATTAAAAAATTTGTGAGTTTGTGAACGTTAATGGCAATGTTGTTTTTTTCGATCCAATGTTGGTTTTTTTTTTCAATTCAAGACTGGTGTTTTGAATAGTTTCTTCGATACAGTCAAATGGTAAATCAATAAATCATGTTCACATGCCCTTTTGTTTGGGCTTTTTACTTCTTTGATTTAGAAAATGATTAAGTGCGAGCATGCCAGAGAAAGATTATGTATCTTCTCTCTCAGATTAAGTTTGGAAAGCCATAACTAATTAGACGATTGTGGTTAAATGGTTCAATTACCTCAATTAAGAGGATTTTTCTTTCAAAATGAAGAAATACAAACCAATTTTACTTAGGAAATTAAAGAACAATAAAGAAACAAGATACTTTGATTAACAAATCAAAAATAAACTTACTTCGAAATCTTCTTCAACTTCAAGTAGAACAATAACAAGAACTTCGAACACTGGATGATTACAACAACTATTTCTAACAACTACTTTTTCTAAACTACTTCGAACTGAGTTCGAATTCCTAAAACTACAATTCTAATTGCCAAAGAACAAACCAAGCATCATTTTTTATTGTTGTTTGTTGAAGATTTGTCCGGGCTTTTTCACTCTTAAACTTTTTCTATTTATAGATGTTGCTTGTAGTTTGAACTTCCCGCCTGTCTTCTTGGCTTCGAACTTCATCATTGCACTTTTTAAAAGTCTGTTGCTTCCCTCCTGAAAGATTATGAATTTGCATGGTTACTCATTCAAACTCACGATTTAAGATAAAAAAACAACTTCCCTCCTTGATCCAATCTGCTTCACATATGATTTCTTCAACTGTTAACTGCTCAATCTTACACGTGTATTTTATCAACTACTAATTGCCTATTCTTACACGTATGTCTTATCAAACCAATTGTCTATGTAACAATATAACAACTGTTAATTGTTCATTCTTACACGTGTAATAATACAAATTTCATGTCTTTTGGTAGTTTATAATGTAACTTCGAAGCCTTTTTTCATTTGTCTTTGGATTATTTCTCTCTATAACTGCAAATAACTGCCTCTTAAAATCAAATGACTCAACAATGTCGTGTTGAAGGCTATAACTGCCAATAACTATCTTTTGAATTAAAGGACACAACGATGTCGTATTGATCTTTCTTATAAACAATATGATCCAGTACTTCCAACTAGGCTGCATATTACCAACGTTTGATATTTCTTACACGTGTCTATGAATTATTGGATTTATAAATTTCTTATGTAAACACCTTTAAAAGTTGAAAATTTCATACAGTGAATATGATTTACTGATTAACTATTGATACTTGGTGATTTGGTACAATAAAAGTGGTAAATCAATAAACCGTGTTCACCGTATGAAATAAACAACACGTGAACATGGTTTATTGATTTTTCTATATTGGGTAATTTGAACCAATAAAAGATGGTTTATTAGTTTAGCACTTCAGTGATTCGACAAAGTAAACATGATAAATCAACACATGATTCAACCATATTTTTCATGTGATTTTATGGTGCATTAATCAACCATGTTTTTCATGGTTTTGGCTTGAGTTGTAGTTTTATGGTGCATTAATCGACCATACGTTTCATAGTTTTTTTATGATTTTTTTCTGGTGCATTAATCCACCATGTTCTTATATATATATACACGGCAGTTATCCTGTCAAGGATCCCGAACCGAAGGTTTTTTTTGGTGTTTTTAAGGGTTTAAAACATGTTTTTGCATGATCCGAACCGTCCAATGTGTTTAAATGTGTTTTTAAGGGTCCCTGTGAGAAATCATCCAAAAAAAATACCGAGAAGGGCTTGATCTGAGCAGTTTTCCACAAAAACTGTACATATACAGTTTTATGAAAAACTGTTTGGATCAAGCCCTTCTCGGTATTATTTTTTTGATGATTTCTCGCGTGGACCCTTAAAAACACGTTTTAAACACATTGGACGGTTTGGATCATAAAAAAAATATCGGGAAGGTGGATCCCGGACTCCGGGAGTCCCGGACTAGATAGTTCCTCCTCTCTCTCTCTCTCTCTATATGCATATATATAGAGAGAGAGGCCGGTTCCCATCACACTTAAAATAACACAAAAATGACACAAATTTGTGGAACTCACTCTTCTGGGCCTCACTGTGAAGTTCTGAACCATTGATCTTGTTTAAATATATATATATATATATACTAGCCTATCAAATGATATATAAGGACATGTGGACGGTCGGCCCACGCTTTTGAATGTTGTTTTGAAAAAGGGCAATCTGGGAAAAAGAAAATTTAGAGTCGCCACCCGGGGTTTAATTTTTGGAAAATGTTAGGTACCCGAGGAACTGTTTAGAAAAATAATGACTCTTTTTGTGCCGCTGAAAAAGGGCTTGATCTGCGAAAAATAGAGATTTGGGTTCGGGAGCCAGGTTACCTGCGAGGAAAGTTTTGTTCGAAAAATGCACCCCGCGTGCCCGGAATTTTCCGGTCTCTACTAAATATTTGTGGGATTTTTATGAAAAGATTTTATTGAAAAACTTTATTCACATAAACAGTAAATAATTATTCTAAAGAAATAAATAACAGTGACAAGTCAAGCAATGCAATAAAATGACATATTGAATAAACAAATAATGCAACAAAATATTTAAAGCACAAATAAATACTTAATTGAAATAATAAATGACATGAGGGGACGTAATAGTAACAATCAAAAGACAAGGGGAGTCAGTGTAATAAAACAGACCTTGGGCGCCCAGGGTGAGGTTGGGCGCCCAACCTCTATTTCAGTGATTTCAGAAAACAGAGCATCAGATTCGCAAAAACAGAGTATTCCTCCCCTGATGTCGTACGGTGTTGGAATAGATGCCGCGCGGTGTATGTTTGGACACCGCGCGGTATCAATTTTCAAACATTTTTCAAAAATTTTGTTCTTCGGTTAGGAAAGAAAATGGGTACTTTCTCAATACAAAATCATAATTTCTCAACCAAAAACCTTTTTGAAAAGACTTGTAGTGTACCTCTATTATTCGAATGTCGTAAAACACATCGAACGTGTTTACGGCATTTTCTCAGAGGCAAAAATGACTCTCGGGTCAATCCATTTGATAAATTTTGAATTCGCCGGATTCAGAGGAGGTATAGAACCTCTCCTAATCCCTGCAAATATTCCCCTCAAGAACAAGAATGTTACTGAAACACTGATGTACCTTTGAAACGAGAACGGGTCTCTCAGTTTGAAACGCTTAGCAAGGCTCGGGTGTAGTTTCTCGGATGAGTTTGAAGATTTTTTGGAGGAAAAGAGGTATAGCAACAGAGCTTCAACATGAAGGAATTTTTCTGGGAATTTTCGGTTGATATGTGAGTTCTCAGCTAGCTTCGTAGTTGAGGGTCAGTCTATGTATATCTCCGGGGGAAACCGTTTGACGGAGTTTGCAATTTATAGGCGAGGAAAGACGACTGATTCCCACGTTAACCAAATCCTTACGGCAAGAGTTATGATGATATTCGTTTTGTGCGACTGAGGGCTGTCATTTCACTCTAGGATTCGCGGTAACAGAAGTGGTGCCGTACGGTGTCCTAAGATGGACCGTACGGTGCTTGTAGCCACACCGCACGGTGTCAATGGATTTTTAAGCCGTACGGTTTTGGAAATGGAGCTGTGCGGTTCAGGTAATTTTGGTTTTTTTGTTCTTTTGACCCGTTTGACCCAAGGGACTCTTTCCAAGGTATATTCAGTGTTTCTTTTCATCACCGGGGATACACAAGTCATCAAAATTGGGGTGTCTACAGGACCAAGCCAATTTTCGTGGGATATTATATATAGGATCCCCTTCTAATAAGGGGCCCTTATTGAACTTTACCATAAGGACCAAGCCAATTTTCGTGTTTCCGGACCTAATTTTGACGATCTAAACCGCTCAATATTTTTAAAACGTGTTTTTAAGGGCTTATATAGCGTTTTTATCAAAAACTGACCGGATCAAGCCCTTTCGGGTTTTTTTTTTTTTATG
>JAXBDA010003665.1:0-33284 GCA_036023075.1 Gaultheria prostrata
GGTATAAACCGTAGTAATTGCAAATAAAGGGTCCTACGTGCAATTAGAAATTAAATAACGAAATTAAAGTAATCAAAATGAAAAATTAAATAATCCTAAATTTTATTAAAAATTTCGGATTATTACAGTTTCAGACGTGTTTCACTTTTTTTTTTCAAAGTGACCAAAACTATGTCGTTTTGGCCTCACTACACAGCCTGTGGTGACCAAGCACTCCATTTTCCTTTTTCTATTTTTTCACATTTTCAAAGGTGGACAAATGCAATTAAAATTTCTACTTGTTCTAATGCATTATTTCATGTGCAAAAAACCCAACAGAAAAGTCTTAAGAGAAAGACACCAAAGAGGACTATCCGGAATTTAGTAACGACTCTAGATCTAATCAAATTTCTGACCATTCAGCTCATCTAGACAAGATGACACTGAAAGAGGACTCTTAGATTAGGCCCACTTGGGCCAAACAGGGCCTTAGACCGTCCACTACAAGAACCAATATTGACAGCAGAAACAGAGGCAAACATTCCTCTGGAAAATCCCCACCTTTTCAGCCATGGCAGGAACAGTCGCCAGCACAGCAACAAACAAGTACTTCAGGGTACTCCCTCCGGTCCCGCTCTCCCATTTTGATAATTCAACGTTCAATTTTCGAATTAAAAAATACTTTCTTACATAATTTTTTGATTTTTCACACCAAATTAAAAAACTAATGATATTTCATTTAGAACGAAGTGCGAAGAAACTTGAAAAAGCATGTACATAAGAGATTTATTTTTTATTTGAAATTTGACGGACTATCATTCTGGGACGGCGGGAGTATCTCAGAAAGATATGAAAAAACCTCTCTTTCACTCTCTAGCTAGTGCTTACAATCAGGGCCGGCCCAAGGGTTTGGAGTGCCTTAGGCCATGTCCAAAAAATGTGCCCTGCGAATACTTAAATAATTTTTCCAGTAACAATAGTAATATGAGAAAGCTAAAACTACATAAAGTTCTACATAATAACAATAGTAATCATTACATAATAACAGACTAGTCAAAATATAATGTCTCCAAATACATATAACACATGAGTATCATTTGAATATTATTCGTGTTGTATTTTTAGAAGCAAAAGTATCGATTACACTTGTATAATCCACCTCTTCTACCAAGTCATTTTCAATCGATAACATGGATAACCCATTGAGTCTTTCTTGTGACATGGTTGATCGAATGTAAGATTTGATCAATTTCAATTTTGAAAAGCTTCTTTCTCCTGTGTCAACGGTAACCGGTATAGTCAAAAGAACTCTATACACATTCCATGAATGTGGAAAAAAATCCTCCATATATTTGATAAATTTGAGCACTCAATCTTATGATTCTTATTCTATTTGCCCAATTACCCTAGTGAGTCAGTGGGTGCTCTTATTTAATAGGAACTAATTTTTGTAATATTTAGGCATGTACTGAATCGATGTACTTTTTTTTATTTAACTAATTGATTTCATTTCTATTCAATGGATATGCATTTTCAAACCCAGACCCTAGCTATCATATGAGTACACTGTACACCTTTCCCAATATATATTCTACCGAAAGAATAAAGAAAGACAAATCAGGGAGGGAGGGAGAGGAAAGGTCAATTTTTTTTTATTTTTTTAAGAAAAAAAACTAGATTTACTACAATCAGGGAGGGAGGGAGGGAGGGAGAGGAAACTAACGGTGATGGGGGCTGTTGACGACGATCGCCGATGGGCAGACGACGGCGATCGGTGATGGGCCTTCTCTAACTCTCGCCTGTGCCGTGTGTATGTGTCTACTATCTCGAGAGGTTCAGAGAAGATGAAGTAAGTTTTTGGATCAAAATGATTTTTGTTTTTTTTGGATCAGGTCTACTTTAGTTTTGGGCCTTTTGGATCAGATTTGTTTTAGTTTTGGACCATTTGTAAGTTAGGTTGGGCCTTTTTTGTTTTTTCTTATTGGGTCAAAAAGACTCCTAGTCATGCCCATTAACAAAAAAATGTGAGAGTGCCCCCCAAAAATGCCCTTTTTGGAGTGCCCCAGGCCTCTTGGCCTTGGGCCCGGGCCGGCCCTGCTTACAATCAGAATTCAACGAACACCAACTTTCTGGTTTCTTCTTGGTTATGTAGGTATGCAGTTGTTACAGGGGCAAATAAAGGAATAGGATTTGAAATCTGCAGGCAATTAGCTTCGAATGGAATCACAGTGATTTTGACAGCCAGAGATGAGAAGAGGGGAACTGAAGCTCTTGAGAAACTCAAAGGGTCTGGACTCTCTGATCTTGTGGTGTTTCATCAGCTTGATGTGGCTAATCCTTCTAGTATCGCTTCTCTTGCTGATTTTGTAAATACCCAGTTTGGGAGGCTTATGGGCGATCCCCACTGCTCCTAAGATTCGTATGTTCATGTGGAAAGTGGTGAGAAATTGGGTTGCTTGTAAGGAGAATTTGTATAGAAGGAAATGCGGTCAATCACCCATGTGCCCGATTTGTGATAGCGAGACAGAGTCGATCGAACATACTCTTTTTAGATGTGCTTGGACAAGAGCAGTCTGGTTCGGGAGCGGCAAAGCCCACTGGGTGCTTGAGAAACCGATTTCGGTGGTAGCTATTTGGATGGAGGATCTTTTGTGTGGAGACCTTGCCAAGGAGGTCAGTAGAGATGAAGTTGGGCATATTTTCCAGCTTTGTTGGGCTATTTGGAAGGCGAGGAATGAATGTGTTTTCAATGAGACCCTCCCGAATCCTGAGATTACAATCTACAAAGCGTCTATGTCAAATTCTGACTATCTCCAAGCTATGTTCTCAGCAGTTAAGAAAGTCCCGAACAAACCCAATCAAGAAGGTAGGTGGGTTCCTCCCCCCCTGAGGTTACAAAATTCAATTTTGATGGAGCGTTCTCATTTATAGCCAGAGATAGTAGTGGATTAGCTCATTTGTGGCGTTTTGGTAGAGTAGTTTCTTCATCGGCAATCTACACCGAAGCTTGGGCCCTTAGAATTGCTTGTGCTATGGCAAAAGACTTACTCATGGACGAAGCAATTTTTGAATCTGATTGCTTGGAGCTTATTAACTGCTGCAACGCTGCTGTTGATGCTTGTCCGTGGGAAATTAGGTCGTTGGTTGAAGTTGTTAGGTGCTGGGCATCTTCCAGAAATTGGGAGTTTGCTTGGTGTAGCAGGAAGAAGAATGGGGCAGCTCACTGGTTGGCCTCCAATTGCCTAGATAGGAAAATTTTGTTTCAATCGGGTTGTATTCTGCCTGGGCTAGAGGATGTTCTAGTCAAGGATTCTTTTTGATCGTTTGTTTTGGCGTTTTAATACACATGCTCTTCTCAAAAAAAAAAAAAAAAAAGTTTGGGAGGCTTGATATCTTGGTATTGTTGAAATCACAATTCTCAGTTTTTTTTTTTTTTTGCCTTTTCTGGTTTTTCTTTGTTCTTTCATAGTCCACTTATTAGGGGAAGTTTCCCAAATCCACTAAAGTGCTAAAAGGGCTATTACAGATTTCGAGACATGACTCATCACATACATCAACTATTTTTAGCACTTCTAGCTCTTTTATTCAAATTGCAAAAATCCGAATGATTCACCACATGTTTCCCAAATTTTTCATTATAGGCGGCTGGGCCAGCTTGTGTGTAGCTCGTCTAATTTGAGGGTCAAACCCACAATACACTAGTGGGGGCCTAGTTTAAGGCGGAACAAAGCTCCGTATCGATTGGTCCCAAAGGATTTGATACCATCTTAGAGGTTTTGAACCTGAGATTTTAGGAAGGTGCAAACTCTAAGTTCTAAGCCTTGACATCTAGGTTAACCCTTGGTTCATGTTTCCCCATTTTGGAGCTTATTGGATTTGAAAACCAAATTTTTTCCTTCATAAGTTCAATAGTAGTTCCAATCTTTAGGCTTTTTGGTTATTTTCTTCTTCAGCATTAAAAAGAAACTCCGAATAAGCTTAAGAAAATAATTGTAAAAAAACTAGTTTTCTCTAAAATACATTTTCTTAAGCTAAAGCAATTTACTTTTTTGTTGACAAATACGTAGTGTTACTCATTTGTAGTCATTTTTCTCTGTGCACTGGATTTATGTGAAGAAATTTAAGCATCCAATGGTTTGATGAGCATATTTTTTTATACAGATGTAACATGTTCCCTTCTAAATGGTGCATAATTCAGTTAAAAAGTTTCTTCAAGCAGCATGAGATAATAAAAAAATATTGCTAAAAAACCTCTGATTCTTCTAATTTGGGAGCTTGAACTGCGGCAGGTGAACAATGCTGGGGTTATTGGGGCGTGCTGAATTGGGATGCTTTCAAAGCGAGTTTGGGTGCTTTACAAGCTTTAGAGGTTGCTGCTGGTGCTGGGGTGAGTCTTACAAATTTTCCATTTCCCTTCTAACATAGAAAGCATGATGAATTACACATTTCTTATGATATTGAATGTTGTGAGGAATAGAAACTTAGGGTCCTTTTGTTTGACTATATTAGCACTGGATTGGATTGTACATATTCTTTACGGCTCGGATTACATATTCGGAAAAATAATCCTTGGTCGATACCGTGGAAGTGTGGCTGTAGATACTTTATATCCAACCCCAAAGCTTAAGCTATTAGGTTGGGGAGGTCCGAAAATTATATTTCTTAGCAGTTTTTAATTCCATCATTTTTTTATCGGCATTTTTAATTCCATCTTAGTAATGCGATGGAATTATATTTGATCAGGTGATATATCCCTTCACTATTGGTCCCGTTAAACAGACGTGCACTTGTAGCATTGTCTCCCTCTATGCAGTCAAGAGACAAAATCAACTGGAATGAGTTGATGACTCAGACTTACGAGTTGGCGAAAGAAGGCTTGGAAACAAACTACTATGGAGCAAAAAGGATGATTGAAGCATTTGTTCCACTACTTCAGATATCCAATTCGCCAAGGATTGTCAATGTTTCTTCTAGCGCGGGGCAGTTAAAGGTATAAAAGTTGCCTAACCCTCACCCAAAATGAGTTCAAAAAGATTTCCGCTACCAATGAACCCATGTACAGGCATCACTAGCTTTCAGTTTTAACTTGAGAAATTGAGCTGTTAAAGTTGATAGCAGAAGATTAACTCCGTAATGAACAAAAAAAAAAACCCGGCTTGAGTTTGTAATTAGGAAGAACTTTCACTTTTGAATTCGTTTCAAGCTATGGTGTCATAAAACCTCGGTATCACATTCCCATTCCCCAGGAAATTTCTGCCTGACTTTATGATGATTGTATACTCATCAATATAATGCATATGTATAGCAAAATAAGAAGAAGAAAAAAAGCCACTGGAAGGATTTTTGCTGTCAAATGTTTCTAACTTATTAAACCAATTGTACACGCCCTAATTAGTTCCTTTTTTTTTGAATCACCGTTTCAGCATATACCAAGTGAGCAAGTTAAAGGAGTTTTGAATGATGCTGAAACCCTCACAGAAGATAAAATAGATGAGTTACTGAATGAGTTTCTTGAAGATTTCAAGGAGAAATCATTAGAAACCAAAGGTTGGCCCACCTTTCTCTCTGCTAATACAGTATCCAAAGCAGCTATGAACGCATATACAAGAATTCTGGCCAAGAAGTATCCAACTTTCCGCATCAACTGTGTATGCCCTAGTTATGTCAAAACGGACATAAATGATGACACTGGTTTTTCCAGTGTAGAAGAAGGTGCTGAACATCCAGTGAGATTAGCCCTGCTTCCTGATGATGGTCCCACCGGCCTCTTCTTTTTTAAGAAAGAAGTATCTTCTTTTGTTGGGTCCGGTGATTTTTTTTAGCTCCAATCTCTCAGATGAGGGGGAAGACGGAAGCAAATCCACATGTGTGATATGCCAAAGAAAACCTGTACCACTGAAAGTAGAAAAAATGCCTTGGGGTGATTAAACAATATTGTGATAGTATTGTCCAATGCATTTAAAATAAATAAGTAATGACTGTTAATGTCATACTGTTATGGTTTGAGCTATAAAATCTTAAAATTTCTCAGGTTTTGTGCCAGTGAACTCTGGACACATTCACACACTCAATAAAAAGTTCTCATCTAGATGGTTTGTTAGATTACGACAGGCTCAACGAAACCGATGGATTTTGGCACACTCGTCTAGTGATGATTGGAGTAAGATGAGATATCGATTCTGGTTTTGGCTTATATTGGTTCTTGGCATGATTGATCTTGTTAATGTATTCGAATTATTTCAGCACTGCTGTTAGCCGCAAGACTGCTACTGGTCTGGTTTTGCCCATATCTCACTATTTGTACTTCTTGGATGAGGTGAATTTTGTATTTGAAGAGCTGTTTGGCTAATAAGTCGTTGACTGTTTATGAACAAAATACTATTCCCAGAAAGTGCTGCAGATATCCATACCCAAGGATTACAAGACCACATGGTGGATTGATAAATAATGCTCTTGTTGACCTTATTATTATTTTTTTTGTCATTCGTCATTCCTAATCTATTACATGGGGAGGGGGGAATGAGACTCGATCCCGAGGCAGTGTGGGGCATTCAAGAGCGGGATGCAGTGTTGGGAATTTAAGAGCTCTACCGCATGAGTTAAGTCACCACTTGCCAAAAAAAAAGATGGATTAGAGGTGTTATGGAAATATGAGGTGGATAGACATGTTACAAAAAGTTATAATAGACCTTAGAGCATTTCTTTATTTCCGAAATGGGCATAGTTATTTCCAAAAAGCCCAACAATCATAATGATACATCAACAGGAATAGTCCTGAACTAGTATAGTGTTGTAATGATAACATCTCATAGGAATTCTTACCAATTTTCCAATTTAAAATGAATTGATTTAAGAAACTATGGCAGCCGAATTAATTTACCATAATATTGGTAACGGACATTGGTAAGTTCTCCCATCCTCATAGTAGATCGTGGATCTTGTTTTTCGACTGTACCGATGAAAGCCATGTAAGAATCCAAAATCTACCATGTTTATAGGTGTACATCAAACGTATCATAGACATGTTCATATGATTATGATTAAAATCTACCATGTTTGTAGGAATAGAATTTAATCTCTAATCGAAATACATTATGGGACAATTGGGGATGTCTACGTCCTAGACCTATGAGTTAGGCATGCCGTATGAGAACCGGGACAACATATAGTTCATGGGATTTTAGTGTATGTGACACAAATGAATTAGTGAGAGACTAGTTAGCGTACTAATCCAAACGAGGTAGTTACTCAAATCCACAAGTGTTCTTGAATATTCCACAAGGCGAGATTTATTATAATTAGCTCCTTAACTGATGATTAGTTGTAGTTCCCTTCATAAAAGCCCATCTCCTCCACATTCTCAATCTCTCTTTCTTTCTTTCTCTTGTTCAGGTTTGTAGAATGGGAAAAGAAAGAAAGAAATCAAAGGAGAAACTTTTCTTGTCAACTCTTTTGGCTGAAAATCTAGGCATATTTTATGAACCGCCTTGCATGGAAAAGTCTAAGAGAAAGACACATCCATGTGGCTTGCTAGTTCTGCTACTCTTAGAAAATCAAAATCCTTGAATTTTAGTGACGACTCTAGATCCACTACAAATTATGACCATAAGTGCAAAAAAAAAAAAAAAGAAATGAAATGAAAGAAAACTCTTAGATTAGGCCCATTTGGGCCAAACAGGACCTTAGACCGTCCACTATAAGAACAAATATTGAGAGCAGAAACAGAGGCAAACATTCCTTTGGAAAATCCCCACCTTTTCCGCCATGGCAAAAACAGTCACCAGCACAGCAACAAACAGGTACTTCAGGGTACTCCCTCCAGTCCCTCTTTTCCATTTTGATAGTTCTCTATGAAAGTACATTCAATTTTTGAATTACAAGAAAATATTTTCGTTCATAATTTTTTGATTTTTTCGCACCCAAATTTAAAAACTAATCAAGATATTTCATTTAGAACGAAGTGCGAAGAAACTTGAAAAAGCATGTACTTAAGAGATTTATTTTTTATTCGAAAATTGAGGGACTATCATTCTGGGAAGGTGGGGAAGGTGGGAGTATCTTAGAAAGATATGAAAAGACCTCTCTTTCACTCTCTAGCTAGTGCTTACGACCAGAATTCAACGAACACCAACTTTCTGGTTTCTTCTTGGTTATGTAGGTATGCAGTGATTACAGGGCCAAATAAAGGAATAGGATTTGAAATCTGCAGGCAATTAGCCTCAAAATGGAATCATGGTGATTTTGACAGCCAGAGATGAGAAGAGGGGTACTGAAGCTCTTGAGAAACTCAAAGGGTCTGGACTCTCTGACCTTGTGGTGTTTCATCAGCTTGATGTGGCTAACCCTTCTAGTATTGCTTCTCTTGCTGATTTTGTCAAGACCCAGTTTGGGAGGCTTGATATCTTGGTATTGTTGAAATCACAATTCTCAGTTTTTTCTCTTGCTTTTTTTTTTTCTTGTGCTTTTTCTTGTTCTTGTTCCAGTTCCACTTCTTCGGTAGTTACACAAATTGGCTAAAACTACTAAAAGGACTAGATTTCAAAATAGGCTATTCTCCTCATATACATCAACTATTTTTTAACAATTTTAGTCCTTTTATTCAATTGCAAATATCCGAGTGATTCCCCACATGTTTCCCCTTTTTCTTTATGACGGTTTGGAGCAGCTTGTGTGCAGCTTGGCTACTCTAGGGCCTAACCCAACGTCCACTATTGGGAGTCCCATTAAAAGCCAAAATAAAGCTTTGTAAGGAATGACCCCAAAAGATTTGATAGCGCCAAAGAGGTTTTGAACCTAATGACCCCAAAAGATTTGATAGCATAGCACCAAAGAGGTTTCGAATCTGAGACTTTAGGAAGGAGCAAACCCTAAGTCCCAAGTCTTGACCTATCGGCCAACACCTTGGTTCATGTTTCACCATCTTTGGAGCTTATTGTTTTAAAACTACCAATTTTTACCTACTCTGTTTCAACCTTTAGGCTTTTTGGTTATTTTCTTTTTCAGCATTAAAAAGAAACTCAGAATAAGCTTAATAATAATAGTTAAAAAAACAAGTTTTTTCTAGAACACATTTTCTTAAGCTGAACCAATTTACTTTTTTTGTTAACAAAAATCACATGGGGAATACCTAGTCTTACTCATTTCTAGTTATTTTTCTCTGTGAACTGGATTTACGTGAAGAAATTTAAGCATCCAATGGTTTGATGAGCATATTTGGTTATGCAGATGCAACACATTTCCTTCTAAATGGTGCATAATTCAGTTAAAAAGTTTCTTCAAGAAGCATGAGATAATAATAAAATTACTAAAAAACTTGATTCTTCTAATTAGTAAGCTTGAACTGTGCCAGGTGAACAATGCTGGGATTAGTGGGGGCGTGATGAATTGGGATGCTTTCAAAGCTTTACAGGCTGCTGCTGGTGCTGGGGTGAGTCTTGCAGATTTTCCACATCTCTTCTGATATTGAATGGTGTGAGGAATAGGCCCTTAGCGTCCGTTTGTTATTAGCATTGGATTGGATTATAAATTTTCTTTATGCCTCTGATTACATATTCGGAAAAATAATCCTTCGTCAATACCGCGGAGGTGTGGCTGTAGAAACTTTATATCCAACCCAAAAAGCTTAAGCTATTAGGTGGGATTTTTGAACATTATATTCCTTAACAATTATGAATTCCATCATTAGTAGTGTGATGGAATTACATTTGATCAGATGATATATCCCTTCCTTAATGGTCCCGTTAAATGTGTCCTTACAGAATTAAATCACTTTATGCAGTCAAGAGACAAAATCAACTGGAGTGAGGTGATGACTCAGACTTACGAGTTGGCGAAAGAATGCTTGGAAACAAACCACTAGGGAGCAAAAAGTATGATTGAGGCCTTTATTCCGCTCCTTCAGTTATCCAATTCGCCGAGGATCGTCAATGTTTCTTCTAGCATGGGGCAGTTCAAGGTACAAAAGTTGCCCAACCCTCATCCAAAAAGAGTTCAAGATTTCCTCTGCTAATGAGCTCATATACATGCATCACTAGCTTTCAGTTTTAACTTGAGAAATTGAGCTGTTGAAGTTGATAGCAGAAGATTAACTCCCTAATGGAAGAAAAAAAAAAAAAAAACCCGGCTTGAGTTGGTAATTCGGAAGAACTTTCCCATTTGAATTCGTTTCAAGCTATGTAGTCACAAAAAATTCAGTATCACATTCCCACTCCCCTCTGAAGATTCCTGCCATACGACTTTATGGTTATGATGATTGTATACTAATCAATATAATGCATACGAATAGCAATATGAAAAAAAAAAAAGGTACTGGAAGGATTTTTGTTGTCAAAAGTTTCGAACTTATTAAAGCAATTGTACACGCCCTAATTAGTTTTTTTTTTTTGAATCACCTTTTCAGCATATACCAAGTGAGCGGGTTAAAGGAGTTTTGAATGATGCTGAAACCCTCACAGAAGATAAAATCGATGAGATACTGAACGAGTTTCTCGAAGATTTCAAGGAGAAATCATTAGAAACCAAAGGTTGGCCCACCTTTTTCTCTGCTTATACAGTATCCAAAGCAGCTATGAACGCGTATACAAGAATTCTGGCCAAGAAGTATCCAAATTTCCGCATCAACTGTGTATGCCCTGGTTATGTCAAAACGGACATAAACAACAACAATGGTGTTATCAGTGTAGAAGAAGGTGCTGAACATCCAGTGAGATTAGCCCTGCTTCCTGATGATGGCCCCACCGGTGTCTTCTTTTTTCAGAAAGAAGTATCTTCTTTTGTTGGGTCCGGTGATTTTTTTTACCTCCAATCTGTCAGATGAGGGGAAGACAGATGCAAATCCCGTGTGATATGCCCAAAAAAACCTGTGATATTTATGTACCAATGCCAGAAAGTAGAAACGATGCCTTGGAGTGATTAAACAATATGTGATAGTATTGTCCAAATGTATGTAAAATAAATAAGTTACGTACGATTGTCAATGTCATACTGATATGGTTTGAGCTATAAAATCTTAAAATTTCTCTGGGTTTTGTGCCAGTGAACTCCGGACACATTCACACACTCAATAAAAAGTTCTCATCTAGATAGATTATTAGGTACTTAGGTTAGTCGACAGGCTCAACGAAACCGATGAATTTTGGCACACTCGTCTAGTAATGATTGGAGTAAGATGAGATATCGATTCTGGGATTGGCTTATATTGGTTCTTGGCATGATTGATCTTGTTAATATAGTCGAATTATTTCAGCAGTGCTGTTATCTGCCACTAGTTTGTGGTGTTCTTTCTTTGCTTTGTATATAAAGACGGGGTAGCGAATAGTGTTGGGCTCGGAGTGCTTCTATGGATTTGGTTACACAATGTCATTCTCTGCAACCGTTCTAAAAACAGACTTGCAGGTGCGATGTCGAATGTCATAAAAGACTTAATTTAAACACTTCCTCTCACTAATTGGTTTTAGGAGAGATGGTAAAAAAACGGTCCGACAAGTGGTATCTGAGCCAGGAGGTCATGGGTTCGAGTCGCGGGAGCATCATCGTGAGGGAGAGATTGTGGATCCGGATTGCCCCATGGATTTGGTTACACAATGTCACTCCCTGCGACTGCTCTAAAAATAGACTTGCGGGTGCAATATCGAATGCCATAAAATACTTAATTGAGACTCTTCCTAACACTAATTAATTTTAAAAGAGATGGTTGAAAAGCAATGGGACAAATAGCGAGATTGGAGTTGGGATATGGTAACACGCAACATTCGAGTCATTTGACTCGAGTGGCGTGGAGTAGTGCTAGGAATAGGGATACGATTGGAAACCTTTTGATACCGTTGACACAATAATTTGCTCAAAGATCCAGTTGCATCGGACGATTTCGACATATTTATACCCGAATTTATGTTCACAAGTTAGTTTTCGGAGTATCGTTGATTTGTGTGTCAGCGCATAAAGCATTATTGATTTCTGTGACATTTGCAATCAAGTAATCCATTCTTTTTTCAGAAAAAATTGCATTCACAGCTTTATGTCCGAACTTTTTAAGTTTTGCCATATTGTAAGTTGTAACCGTATTCGTATCGTTGCCATATGTCGTATCCGTATGTGTGCATCACAGTGTGATATTTGCAATAGAATCACCGTTTATTCGAAACATATACACACTTTATGTAAAACAACTATTTCACCGTTTATTCGAAGCGTTATTGCTTCGTGTGATGTGCAATGACGTGACGGTTATAGAAAAATATATCTACTCTTTTGGTTCAAAAGAATTTATTGTATTTTGTTCATTACAACGATGACGCCATTGCAAATATCCCATAAATTGAATATCCGGTGAAATTTTGGACGACAGTATATCTACGAAAAAAATTGTAGGTAACAAAATCGATTACACGGAACAGTATATTGTCCAATTAGCAGTAGAGGGACCCTGAGAGTATCCCGCATATCGCGCAAATAAGAAATGTGAAAAGAAATGAAGACGTCAACATGAAATAAGCGCTCCACCACATCCATCGAAATTTGAAGCTACCCGTTAAATTTTCACCCTCTTCAAATTTGGAAGATGCCTCCCCTCTCTCAAAGTGAGGCTTCTCACATATCCAATTATGTTAGATGACATACTATTTGGATACGTAAAGAATCAGATGAGGAAAGTAAAATCAATTAAAATGGTCTATTGCAAATCAGCTGGTCAGTGTCCCCTTGCTTCATTTGTTTCTCTGGAAGGTTTTCTTGTTCTTTAATCTGATGATTCAGCTCTCAATGTGGGTATCGTTTTCTAGGAATTTGATTGCTTGGCATTCAGCTCTTATCGCCATTTTCACCAAAAGTCAACATCTTTCGTCTGTGAAATAGAACTGTGACGTTGGTATGGATTTGCAAAAGAGAAAGAACCATGCTACAGGTACAATGGACAATAGAGATGTATAACACGAATCTCAACCGTTTATTTCAGCAATCTATGGTCCGGATTTTAAATACTCTTTGACCGGTAAAAATTAATTCTTACTGGTCAAAGTATATTTAATTCACCAGCTGAGGCTAGCTCAGTTGGCCGGAGCTCTTCCATCTCACTAAGAGGTCAGAAGTTCGAATCTCCCCGCTTGCGTGCATGGGCTTTTCCTTTCTTTGTTTCGACCCTGTAACGGGCTTATTTCTTGTATTGGTTGTTGGACTTGGTTGTCTCGTGGACTTTCACATGTAGTGTCCCGGGTTAGTACTTTGTACTTCATATGTGATGTAATTTATCTCTCTTCTATCGATTGACCAAAAAAAAAAAAGTGTATTTAATTCTTACCGGTCAAAGATTATTTAAAATTCGGACGGTTGAAAAACACTTTTGGACGGCTAAAGATGCGTCGTACATTTGTGTTATACAACATCGTTGTACATGTAGCAATTTTGAAAGAGAAATGATACATACACAATCATCCAACCACAACCCCTCACATACACTCGAGAAGGACCTCACGTGTATGTGAGGGATTGCGGATTGAATTGTGGTTGGATTTGGATGGTTTGGAAACTATTATTTTTGTTTGCGAAAACTGCGGCAAGATTTCAAACAAACGACTCTGTTTTCATTGGGAGATTTTACTACTGGCTACCAATTTTAATGTGTTTTGGGTTATTTCACGTCTATCCCCTAAGCTTTTGCAAATGTATTTGTGTCATCCTTAAACTTTTAAACTAATCTATTTGATCCTGAAACAAATTGAGAACGTTGCAATGAAGCCCCCTAGAAGTTTGCTCTTTGACGGTCGGTGGACTGGAAACTAACGTGTCACCTTCTGACTGAGATGCTTTTATGTTGGAGACTTTTGTTGTACATGTATCATTGTTGTACAACAATCAGCTCCAACATAGTTCCAACACACTCACATGATGTGCGGAGCCCACACACACTTCACACTCAATGTGTGTGGGCTCCACACCCCCATGTGACTCCCGCATTAAATCCTCGTTCCACGGTCATGGGTGAAGCATCATTTCGCTTGGGGTGTCGTTGTTAATGAGTTTGGTGGTATGTACGTAGTAACGTCATCGTTTTTGGAATTTGTCAACCATGCAAATTTTATGAGAAGTGTTCTAAACAGTTTCATTTTGTCTTGAATTCTCTTAACTATCTACCAAACACCAAGTACCAAAGAAACAAAATAAATTGGATTTGGGTGTTTTTGCCAACAATTTGGCTTTCATTAAAGAGGACAATTTCCATATATCTGTTAATTGAGTTTTGGTATCCTTACTGTAAGTTTGTGATTGAATTTGACTCAAAAAATGAATCTGGTAGTGAGCAGAGATGGGATCTTGTGCAGGTGAACAATGCAGCTATAACTGGAGTTATAATGGAAAGTGATGCTGTTAGAGCATCTGCAATTAATGGGGTAAATTTTCAAGACCTGATAGGCTTTGTTTGGAAATGATGGAATTGTGAGAGGAGGGATAGAACGGAACATCATAGGTAAATTATATATGAAGATACCAAAGTTTTGAAGGATAGATCTAGTTCCCTTTCCTTGATACAACAAATAAATTGGAATGAAGCAGTGACTCAGACTTGCAACTTGGCAGAAGAATGCTTAGAAATAAACTACAATGGCACGAAAAGAATCGCAGCAACTCTCATCCCCCTGGTCTAGTTACCTGATTCTGCTCGGATTGTTAACCTGTCATCCAGCACCGGGAAGTTAAAGTTATACCCACAAAGTTGTTTGGAATTGTTTTTAGTTTTCTGAAACAAAAACAACGAAAAGTTGTTAACTATATGCCGCATTCATATGCTTTGAATTTGGTTAAAAAGAATTATAAGTTGAAAAAATCAATGAAAAGTTTTTAGGTGTTTCTGAAACATGAAAACAGAAATCACAAAAGCAAAATGACATCAAACATGAAGCCCAACAAATGGTTGATTGTAGTTTTTTTGTTCTTTTTTCCATTTGTTTGCTTTAGTTTATTCCCAGTGAATGGGCCAAAGTAAGTGTTTCTTGACGACGAAAGGCTCACCCAAGAGAGACTGGATGAGGTGTTGAACAAGTTTCTAAAAGATTTCAATGAAGGTGATGAGGAGTTATTAGAACCAAATGGGTGGCCTTCTAAATTTTCTGCATACACATTATCAAAAGCAGCCCTCAATGCCTTGACAAGAATACTAGCTAAAAGATAACCGAATTTCACTGTCAACTCTGTGTGCCCTGGTGTCACACGACGGGTCTAATGACGTGTGTGGCACTAGAAAAACTCCTTTACTAGCCCGCCAAACTCAACCCACAAGAGTTTGCAATGCAAGCAAACAAGATCAAACAAGTAACTGATTTTTTTGCAAATGGTGACTTGATCAAGCAACAATTAAATGCACTAGAACTCAAGGAAAGAACTCATTCTCATTGATCAATTGAAGTGTTACAATCACTAGAGATCATTAGAAAACTAGTTACAATTGAGCAAAGTCTACAAGTGCTCAAGGATACAAGATCATACCTCACACTCCTCCATATATCTTACAAAAGGGATTTTCCCCATGTGGCATGAAGAAATGTTTTTTCGTCCGAGGAGTCGAGAGACTAAAAGTGTAATAAAAGAGGACTAAAAGACTATTTACAACATTTGCACAACTTAGGAAAATTACACAAGTAACCCTTCTACTTAATCCTTGAAATTGCTTGATAGCTTGCTTGGTAGCTTGGACGGTGACACGAATCGGCAACGCCATTACTAGATAGCTCTTTGGTAGAAAAGGGCAAATGTGCAAGGATCACGGGTAAGTCATGGGTGACCCGTGACTCCTGACTACGTACAAACCGATATGAATTGCAATACCGGCATTTTAACTGTCGAAGAAGGTGCTGAAAATGCTCTGAGATTAGCCTTTTTTCTTGAGGTGCACCATTCGGCTTGTTTTTCTCTCAGAAGGAAGTGTCAAATCTGTAACAACCCGAAACTGTTATTAGGCTGAGGCAGTGAAAGAAGCAGTTTGGCTTAAGGGGTTGGTTAGTGGACTTGGTTTTATGTAGGATAGCGTGTTGCTGCATTGTGACACTCAGAGTGCAATTCACTTGGCGAAGAATCAGGTATACAACGAAAGGACAAAGCATATTAATGTGCGGTATCACAGGATTCGAGAGTGGTTAGCGTCAGGTGACTTAACTTTATCTAAGATTCACATCGATGAGTATGCGTCTGATATGCTAACAAAGCCGATTCCGAGGGAGAAGTTCGAGCGTTGCTTGGACTTGCTCCATGTTCTCCGTTGTTGATCGAGGACTTGAAGGTGGAACACTCATACACATAAATGGGAGTGCAGTTGGGGGTTTACATCAAGCTTTTCTTCAGAATGGTTCAGTTTGAAACCAAGGTGGAGATTAGTTGAGTGTGGCTTCAAAATTGATGTTCGCAACATCCCTGGTCCATACCAGGCCAATGGTGGTCCGGACCAGCCCTCGCGGTGCAATTCTAGAGGTCCCAGCATTGCTAGTCTGGTGGTGGTCTGGACCAGAGTACCTTGTTCCAGACAAGCGTGTCCTTGGTCCAGACTAGCACTTCAGAAACACTTCTATAGCTCTCAGCATCCTTGGTCTGGGCGATTAGGGTCTTGGTCTTGACCAAAGTGCGCGTACATCAACCTCTTTAAGTGCGTTTTGTTTAGTTTTAGGGTTTTAAAAGCTTGTTTTTGAGACTTAGTGAAACTCGGAAAGACTGAGAGATACATTGGTAGGAGATTGGAGATTGTAATCCTTATTGATTATAGTGGATTGATTCGTCCCGTCCCCCCGTGGTTGAGCTACACAGCCTATGTAGTGAACCACGTAAATCTCTTCTGTTCTTGTGTGCTTGATTTTTTTGCTTGCCTAACGCTCTTCATCTTTATTGTTCTTGTTTCTAGATTGAGGCCGTCCACTATAAGAACCAATATTGAGAGTAGAAACAGAGGCAAACATTCCTTTGGAAAATCCCCACTTTTTTTGCCATGGCAGGAACAGTCACCAGCACAGCAACAAACAGGTACTTCAGGGTACTCCCTCCAAGTCCCTCTCCTATTTTGATAGTCCCTATGAGAAAGACATTCACTTTTTGAACTACAAAATATTTTTGTTCATAATTTTTTGTATTTTCGCATAAAATTAAGGGTAAATTTCACTTACCTCCCCTGAGGTTCCGACAACTACAGGGACCTCCCCTAAGGTTTCTGAAATTCCACCGCTCTCCCCTACTTTTAAAAATAAATGTCACATACCTCCCCTGCCGTTAATTTCCGTTAGAAAAGGTGACGGACAATGATGATGTCATGCCTCTCTCTCTCTCTCATCTTTTGATTTTAAAGCTTAAAAATTTATTACTTTTATATTAAATATTTATTTTTATATTTAAAATCTACTTGAAGAGATCTACAAAATAAGATGTCAAATTATGTAAAAATAAAATCTTACTTGAACTTTTTCTACAATGGTTCACTCTTTTTGCGGAAAATCTAATCAGATTTTGTGAACCGCCTTGTATGGAAAAGTCTAAGAGGACTAGTCACATCTGCTTGTTCTGACCATTCAGCTCATCAAGACAAGATGACACTGAAAGAAAATTCTTGGATTAGACCCATTTGGGCCAAACAGGACCTTAGACCGTCCAGTATAAGAACCAATATTGAGAGCAGAAAAAAGGCAAACATTCCTCTGGTACATCAGCTGTTTTTTCGCCATGGCAGGAGCAGTCACCAGCACAGCAACAAAGAGGTACTTCAGGGTACTCCCTCCAAGTGCCTCTCCTATTTTGATAGTCCATACACATTCAATTTTTGAGCTAAAAAATATTTTTGTTCAGAATTTTTTTTTCTGCACAAAATTAAAGAACTAATCAAAATCTTTCATTTAGTGTGAAAAAACTTTGAAAGTATTTTTATCCGAAAATTTCAAGGTACTCCCTCCAAGTCCCTCTCCTATTTTGATAGTCCCTGTGAGAAGACATCCAAATTTTTGAATTAAAAAATATTTTTGTTCATAATTTTTTGTTTTTTCGTACAAAATTAAAGAACTAATCAAGATCTTTCATTTAGTGCGAAGAAACTTGATAGTATTTGCTGATAAAAAAAAAAACTTGAAAGTATTTTTTACCCAAAAATTGAGGGACTGTCATTTTGGGGACTTGAGGGAGTATTTCAGCAGGATGTGAAAAAACCTCTCTTTCACTCTCTAGCTAGTGCTGACAACCAGAATTCAACGAACACCACTTTCTGGTTTCATCTTGGTTGTGTAGGTGTGCAGTGGTTACAGGGGCAAATAAAGGAATAGGATTTGAAATCTGCCGACAGTTAGCCTCAAATGGAATCGTGGTGATTTTGACAGCCAGAGATGAGAAGAGGGGTACTGAAGCTCTTGAGAAACTCAAAGGGTCTGGACTCTCTGATCTTGTGGTGTTTCATCAGCTTGATGTGGCTAACCCTTCTAGTATTGCTTCTCTCGCTGATTTTGTAAAAACCCAGTTTGGGAGGCTTGATATCTTGGTAATGTTGAAATCACAATTCTCAGTTTTTTCTCCTTTTTTTTTTTTTTTGCCTTTTCTGGTTTTTCTTTGTTCTTTCATAGTTCACTTATTAGAGGAAATTTCCCAAATCCGCTAAAGTGCTAAAAGGGCTATTACAGATTTCTTGACAGGACATTCTCCTCACATACATAAACTATTTTTAGCATTTCTAGCCCTTTTATTCAATTACGAAAATCCGAGTGATTTGCCACATGATTCCCAATTTTTTCATTATAGGCGTCTAGGCCAGCTTGTGTGCAGCTCGGCCAAACCCACTGTACACTAGCGGGGGCCTAGTTTATGGCAGAACAAAGCTCCGTATGGATTGGTCCCAAATGATTTGATAGCAACCTAGAGGTTTTGAACCTGGGACTTTAGGAAGGAGCAAACCCTAAGTCCCAAGCCTTGACATCTAGACCAATCCTTGGTTCATGTTTCCCCACATTTGGAGTTATTAGATTTAAAAAACGAAATTTTACCTTCTTAAGTTCAGTAGTTGTTTCAATCTTTAGTCTTTTTGGTCATTTTCTTTTTCAGCATAAAAAAGAAACTCCGAATAAGCTCAAGAAAATAATTGTAAAAAAACTGGCTAGTTTTTTCTAAAATACATTTTCTTACGCTAAGGAAATTTAAGCATCCAATGGTTTGATGATCATATTTGGTTATGCAGATGTAATTTCCTTCTAAATGGTGCATAATTCAGTTAAAAAGTTTCTTCAAGCAGCATGAGATAATAAAAAATATTACTAAAAAACTCTGATTCTTCTAATTTGGGAGCTTGAACTGTGGCAGGTGAACAATGCTGGGATTGCTGGGGCCGTGGTGAATTGGGACGCTTTCAAAGCTTTAGAGGTTGCTGCTGGTGCTGGGGTGAGTCTTACAGATTTTCCATTTCCCATCTAACATAGAAAACATGACGAATTACACATCTCTTATGATATTGAATGGTGTGAGGAATAGACACTTAGGGTCCGTTTGTTTGACTATAGTAGCATTGGATTGGATTATACATATTCTTTACGGCTCGGATTTGATATTCGGAAAAATAATCCTTGGTTGATACCACGGAGGTGTGGCTGTAGAAACTTTATATCCAACCCCAAACTTAAGCTATTAGGTTGGGGAGGTCCAAAAATTATATTTCTTAGCAGTTTTTAATTCCATCATTTTTCTTATCAGCATTTTTAATTGCATCTTAGTAATGCGCTGGAATTACATTTGATCAGATGAGATATCCCTTCACTATTGGTCCCATTAAACAAACGTGCCCTTAATTGTCTCACTCTATGCAGTCAAGAGTCAAAATCAACTGGAAAGAGGAAATGACTCAGACTTACGAGTCGGCGAAAGAATGCTTGGAAACAAACTACTATGGAGCAAAAAGGATGATTGATGCGTTTGTTCCACTACTTCAGTTATCCAATTCGCCACGGATTGTAAATGTTTCTTCTGGTGCGGGGCAGTTAAAGGTATGGTATTTGCCTAACCCTCATCCAAAATGAGTTCAAGATTTCCTCTACTAATGAACCCATGTACAGGCATCACTAGCTTTCAGTTTTAACTTGAGAAATTGAGCTGTTGAAGTTGATAGCAGAAGATTAACTCCGTAATGAAAAAAAAAAAAAAAACCCGGCTTGAGTTGGGAATTAGGAATTCGTTTCAAGCTATGGTGTCATAAAAACTCAGTATCACATTCCCGCTCCGCTCTGACAATTCCTGCCAGACTTCATGGTTATAATGATTCTTTACTCATCAATAAAATGCATATGAATAGCAATATCAAAAAAAAGCCAGTGGAAGGATTTTTGCTGTCAAATGTTTCTAATTAAACCAATTGTACACGCCCTAATAAGTTCCTTTTTTTTTTTTTTTTTGAATCGCCGTTTCAGCATATACCAAGTGAGCGGGTTAAAGGAGTTTTGAATGATGCTGAAACCCTCACAGAAGATAAAATAGATGGGTTACTGAATGAGTTTCTCGAAGATTTCAAGGAGAAATCATTAGAAACCAAAGGTTGGCCCACCTTTCTCTCTGCTTATGCAGTATCCAAAGCAGCTATGAATGCGTATACAAGAATTCTGGCCAAGAAGTATCCAACTTTCCGCATCAACTGTGTATGCCCTGGTTATGTTAAAACGAACATAAACAACGACACTGGTATTTTCAGTGTAGAAGAAGGTGCTGAACATCCAGTAAGATTAGCCCTGCTTCCTGATGATGGTCCCACCGGCCTCTTCTTTTTGCAAAAAGAAGCATCTTCTTTTGTTGGGTCCGGTGAGTCTTTTTAGCTCCAATCTCTCAGATGAGGGCGAAGACGGAAGCAAATCGACATGTGTGATATGCCAAAAGAAACCTGTGATATTTATGTACCAATGAAAGTAGACACAACGCCTTGGGGTGATTAAACACTATGGTGATAGTATAAATAAGTATTGATTGTTAATGTCATACTGTCATCGTTTGAGCTATAATATCTTAAAATTTCTCTGGTTTTGTGCCAGTGAACTCCAGACACATTAACACACTCAATAAAAAGTTCTCATCTAGATGGTTTGTTAGGTTAGTTGACAGGCTCAACGAAACCGATGTATTTTGGCACACTCGTCTGGTGATGATTGGAGTAAGATGAGATATCGATTCTGGTTTTGGCTTATATTGGTTCTTGGCATGATTGGCCTTGTTAATAGAGTCGAATTATGTCAGCAGTGCTGTTCTCTGCAACTGGTCTGGTTTTGCCCATATCTCACTATTTGTACTTTCTGGATGAGGAGAATTTTGTATTTGAAGAGCTGTTTGGCTAATAATCGTTGACTGTTACTAATCCCAGAAATCACTGTAGATGCCCATACCCTAGGATTACAAGATTACATGGTGGATTGATAAATAATGCTCTTGTTGACCTTATGTAGATGTATGGTTGGTGAATGCAACCCATGGGGCTTTTTTGATATAATGAATGACCAAGTGTTTACTTCTTTTTGAATTTTAAGTGTGTTGATATTTTCGGTTGCCACCTCCGGTTTTAAATCTACCGCCATTGTTTTCGGTCCATTATTTTAAATTTTTTTTTTTTTGACAAGGAAATTGTAGATTGTCAATTATCACAAGATCAGGTTACAAGAAACAGATTACACATCAGACAATAACCAAGAAAAATTTGGACTACGATGTGCCAATAACGCACAAACCCAATCCGACAACGGAACAACGCTATGCCAACCAAGCAAGGATAACCACGAGCCATTTCTGGACATTACGATCCCCACCAAACACGGTCGTGGCCGGCAAGCGCACTACAAACAATCTACAACTCCGGCAACGGAGAACAACTCCGGCCAACAACAACAATGAAAAACGAAAATACACTTTATTTCCCACCAACCCACCCACCGGATCTGGGAAAACCAGACCGGGACACACCATCCAGATTGGGGAAACCAACCGGGAACAACAAAAAACACCCTAACTCACCCATCTCCTTATTAGCTCCACCACGGACCACATCAACCGGAAGCCTGAAAGTAGATCAAGGAGGAGACGGACCGAATCAACCCTGGGACCAGCGGCCGTAGCAGCTCACCCGTCGGAGCTCAGCTTCACTTGAATCACCACAGGGCTGGGATATGGTGACCGGAGGGGGAAGATGGAGGAAGGGGATCAAAAAAACGAAAAGGGGAGGGGGGAGAGAGGAGGAGGAGCCTCCTCCCCCCTAGCGGAGAAGACCAGATCTGGGGAAGTTTCGGGAGGCAGAGAGGTTTTAGAGAGAGAGAGAAAAGGGAAAAAGACTAGGTCCATTATTTTAAATTATGTTTAAAATAATCTTATTGTATTTTCTGAACCACCGTTGAATTGTATAGCCATCTCTTAGTGTTATTTTTTTTATGACCGTATGTCTGGGTCAGCTTGCGAGCACTTCGATTAATTTGAGGGTTCGACAATATATGGTATAGCCGCCCTTCAGTGTTTTTATTTTTTATTTTTGATAATAACCGGATGTCCGAATCAGCTTGCACGCATCTCAATTAATTTGGAAGCCCTAAAGGTAAAGACCGTGCATTACCCCTAGTAGCCTCAAAATTTGAGATGATTAGTCTCCGTGGAATTCACAGATACAATCTCATAATCATTCAATTACTCCTATTGTTTTCTCATGCCCCACAAGGTTGGCCGTCCCTCTGTGTTGATTGCGTCCTCAATATGGAGAGCAAAAAAGTACAATGTTCTCTGTTAACTAAATGACAAAAATAACTGACTAGGCTAGCTCTTGGCTTATGTGGAATTAACGGCATGGTAATTAATTTTGAAAACTGATAGTCATTTGATTTCATATCGATGGTTTGAAAGTTGGTGTATTTTATATGATTCAAAAAAGAAACACCATCGATTAACATTCTTCTTTTGTCTTCTTCCCGATGAGAAATACTAGAGGCTCCAATATAATTAACTTGTGATATAATTTTTGTGCTCGGAGCCTGTAATGAACTTACTCACTTTCTTTAAAAAAAAAAAAAAAGCTTACTCACTACACTTCTACAATGATTAAAAGTAGCTTTAAAGGCAGAGAATAAGGGGTAATATATGATATCTCATGGGGGAGACATGCATTAATGAAAACGCATATCTTACAATGTGATTCTACTATTTTTTGAAATTATTATACAATATGGTAAAATACATTATATAATTGACTCCCAACCACTTAGAATTTGAAAATGAAAATTTTACGGGGGAAAATCTAGTCACACACCCATTTTTATAATCCCCTAATCCTACTTCGGGAGCGAAACTCAAACTTGAATCTCCTTTGCAGAGGCCAACTGGCCTAATCAGCCGGGTTACCACTAAAATAAATGTAGTTGGATTGGCTGAGTTGGGAGTGAATCCACAAATGAAAACTAGCTAACCTCAGACAAACTAACCATCCATAAAATATGATAGAGTAGTGAGTAGGATAACAATAATGATATATACACATACTTTCAACTACACACAACCACACACCCTCTCACATGTGGTGGGTCCCACATGGTGTGGGACCCACCACATGTGAGAGGGTGTGTGGTTGAAAGTGTGTGTATATATCATTATTGTTGAGAGGGTGTGTGGTTGTGTGTGGTTGAAAGTATGTGTATGTATCAGTATGATAATACTGTCAAGATAAGAGCCAATACTAGAGAGCAGAAACAGAGGCAAAATACATTACTCTGTCACTGTGGCACATCCCACCTTTTCAGCCATGGCAGAAACACGCACAGCAACAAGCAGGTATGCAGTTGTTACTGGGGCAAACAAAGGAATAGGATTTGAAATCTGCAGGCAATTAGCTTCAAATGGAATCGCAGTGGTATTGACAGCCAGAGATGAGAAGAGGGGTACTGAAGCTCTTGAGAAACTCAAAGGATCTGAACTCTCTGATCTTGTGGTGTTTCATCAGCTTGATGTGGCTAACCCTTCTAGTATTGCTTCTCTTGCTGCTTTCGTCAAGACCCAGTTTGGGAGGCTTGATATCTTGGTATTGTTGAAATCCCTTTTATTCCCCCTTATTTTTTCTGGGTTTTCTTTGTTTTTTGAAGAAAAATAGTCAACTTCATCTGTGTTCAATTTTAAAAATTCGAGTAATTCCCCATTTGTTTAACCTTAATTGGAGCTTATTGAGCTCAAAAAGTAATTTTTGCCTACTTCAGCTGAGTAGTTTTTCCAATCTTTTTAGGCTTTTTGGTTTTTTTTGCCCTTTCAATACCAAAAAATGAAACTCAGAATAAGCTCAAAAAATTGTCTTTAGGATTTTTCCGCATAAAACTAGGTTTTAAATATTTTTTTATTGAGGTAAATAATTTTTATTTTTTTTAGGAAAAGAAGTGGAAAAAAGAAACTGGATTTATGACAGGAAAATGAAGCATTCCATGATTTGATGAGCATATTGGTTATATTGATGGAATATTTTTCTTTCTACATGATGCATAATTTGCTTCAATTACTTCAAGAAGCATGAGAAAATAAAGTGAAAATTTGGTGATTTCTTCAAGAACTGTGGCAGGTGAACAATGCAGGGATTAGTGGGGCCATGATAAATTGGGATGCTTTCAAAGCTACAGGGGCGCCTGCTGCCGCTGGGGTGAGACTCACCTATTTTTTATTTCCCTTCTCTCATAGAAAGCATTATGAAAATACACATGCCTTCTGATATAGAATTCTGGTTAGTCATAGGCACTTAGATCCGTTGTTTCACTACATACGAGCATCAGATTAGTCTATTTCATTATCTATGTCTGAGGAGACTACGTTGGTTAAAATCTTTACGGCTTGGATTAAATACTCATCGGAAAAAATCGTCCTTTGTCAATACCATGGGTTGCGGTATTAATAATCCAATCGCCATTAATCTGATGGGATTACATCTAATCAGGTTATATATACCTTCACTACCAGAGCCATCAAACAAATTTGTCTTTACTGAATAGTCTCACTCTATGCAGTCTAGAGACCAAATAAATTGGAATGAGTTGATGACTCAAACTTACGAGTTGGCAAAAGAATGTTTGGAAACAAACTACTACGGAGCAAAAGGGATGATTGAAGCATTTATTCCCCTCCTCCAGTTATCCGATTCACCGAGGATTGTCAATGTTTCTTCTGGCATGGGGAAGTTAAAGGTACAAAAATTGCCTAACCCTCATCCAAGTGTGTAAGATTTCCACTGCTAATGAACTTATGTACATGCGTTACTACCTTTCAGTTTTGACTTGAGAAAATGAACTGTTGAAGTTGATACAACAAGATTAACTTCATAATCACTCTGAATCTCCTATCAAATGGAATTTTCTCGTGTTAGACGAGGGTGCTTTTATCTTCCGCTAGAACCAAAAGTAGCTATGTTTGGATGGAAAGAATCAGAGAGAAGGGCCGTACATCAAAGCTGCTAGTGTCAGTTATTCAAGCGGCTGCTTTCATGAGGAACTCTAGCTCTAGGGGAAACGTATCATACTTTAAAATTATGTGAATCTCATCTACATTAGGAAAATAATACTAAATTTTAAGCAGGTGGTTAAATCATGTAAGAATAGTATTCCAGCTTGGGCAGGTAATGATCAGGAATCTTTATCCTGTTCCAAAATCTTCGCTCCATTTTGAATGGTAGAATCGTGAAGACCCAAATGAATGATGATAGACTTACAAAAATGGAGATGGTTTGCATTACCATATGGAAGATATGGCTGAAAGTGGAAACACCCCATATTTTCTTGCCATGATGGTAAACTTATTGTAGCCTTTTGTACTTAATCTTAGTTTGTCTCAAATTGCTGTTTCAAATAAATAGATGCAGTGAATTACTGTTAACGATTACATTCCTAGTCATGTGAGACTCCCATGGGTGACGTGGGATTCAATTCTTACGAAGTCTGGAGAAGTGATTCCCGCTTGAGTTGGTAATTAGGAAGAATTTTGATTTTCACATTTCCATTCGTTTCAAGCTAATGGAGTCATAAATTCTTGGAATATTCTCATTCCTCCTCAAAGGATTACTGCCATACGAACCTATGGTTATGATGATGGTAAACTAACATGATGCCTAATGCATATAAATCTTATGCATAGCTATATCCAAAAACCACTTGCAGGATTTTGCTGTCGGAAATTCATACTTATTAAACCACCTTTGCACGCCCTAATTAGGATTTTTGGTCTTTTCATATTGCCGTTTCAGAATATACCAAGCGAACGGGTTGAAGGAGTATTAAATGATGCTGAAACCCTCACAGAAGATAAAATAGACGAGTTACTAAATGAGTTTCTCAGAGATTTCAAGGAGAAATCATTAGAAACCAAAGGTTGGCCCGCCTTTTCCTCTGCCTATATAGTATCCAAAGCAGCTATGAACGCATATACAAGAATTCTGGCAAAGAAGTATCCAACTTTCCGCATCAACTGTGTATGCCCTGGTTATGTCAAAACAGATATAAACAACAACTCTGGTATTTATAGTGTAGAAGTAGGTGCTGAACATCCAGTGAGATTAGCCCTGCTTCCTAATGATGGTCCCACCGGCATCTTCTTTGTTCAGAAAGAAGTATCTTCTTTTGTTGGGTGACTGTTATTCCTTCCAATCTCTCAGATGAAGGTGGAAGTAAATCATGTGTGATATGCCAAAAAAATGCTTGTGATAGACAACTTGAGCCTCAGGGTGATTAAACTATATAGTGAATAGAACTGTCAGCTGGTATGTAAAATACATAAGAGGTGTGATTTACAAAATCATACTTCTGGTTTGCACTGTAAAACTTGCTATATTAGTGTTTTTGATGACTCATTTCTTTTCCAATCTCGTTGCCGGATGTGCCCCGCTTGCCAACTTTATTGTCGACGGTCATGAATACACCATGGGATATCTGGTAATTTTATTGCCGGATGTTGATGATGGTATTTATCCGAACAATCGTCCAAACCACATGGAGACAACAAGAAGGTATTTGCGAAGATGCAAGAAGCATGTCGAAAGGACGTGGAAAGGACATTTGGCGTGCTCCAAGCTCGTTTTGCAATTGTATGGGAAGGGCCGGCATGATTTTTTCATCGATAAGATCTTACGGCCTGTTTGGAGCAAAGAAAGGAAAGAAAAGGAGGAAAGGAAATTAAATCCATTCCAAATTATGTACAGTTTTTTTTTTTTCCTTTTCTTATTTTTTTGTGTTGGTTTCTGTAGAGAAAAATTTAGTAGTATTTATATAATTTGAGTCCTTGTTTTTTACTTTATTCAATTCAATTTGAATATTCTACTTTTATTCTCCCGGGAAAGACATGGACAGGGATCAGTTGGTAGTTGCAATGATGCGACATTTTGACTTTGCCATTCTTGCTGCCAAAATTATCTAAACATATAGAATCTAAAAAATAATCATCTTAAAATATATTAGAATAAAGAACATATTTTTGTAACAAAAATTTCTGGTCCGGCTTCTTGAATCCAAATCCTAGCTCTGCCACTACTTCCGGCATACTCCCACCTTTTCCTCCATGGCAGAAAAAGTCAGCAGCCCAGCAGAGAACAGGTACATGACTATTTTGATAGAACAACAAAAACCTGTCTTCAACTCTCTTGGTACTGATTATAACCAGAACTCAAAAAACACCACCTTTCTGGTTTCTTCTGGTTTTTGTAAGTATGCAGTTGTAACAGGGGCAAATAAAGGAATAGGATTTGAAATCTGCAAGCAATTAGCTTCCAATGGAATCACTGTTGTATTGACAGCCAGAGATGAGAAAAGGGGTACTGAAGCTCTTGAGAAACTCAGAGAGTCTGGACTCTCTGATCTTGTAGTGTTTCATCAGCTTGATGTAGTTGACCCTTCTAGTATTGCTTCCTTTGCTGATTTTGTGAAAACCCAGTTTGGGAGGCTTGATATCTTGGTATTGTTGAAATCCCAGTTCTCAGTTTTTCTTCCTTTTTCTGTTTCTTCTTTGGTCTTTTTTGGAACACCTAGCCTACTTCATATTCAATTGCAAAAATCCAAGTGATTCCCCAAATTCCCCCCATATTTGGAGCTTATTGAGCTTAAAAATGATTTTGTACTACTTTAGGCTTTTTGTTTGTTTGCTTTATCAAACGTTAGGGAAAAAAAAAAACTCAGAAGTCATAATAAGCTGAAACAAACAAAATTAGGTTTTTTTTTTAAATTCATTTTCTTCAGCTAATTTTTTTTTTTTTACAAAATTGATATGGGGAAAACCTAGTCATTACTCGTTTATAGTCATTTTTCTTTGTAAACTGGATATGGATAAAGAAATTGAAGCATCCAATGGTTTGATGAGCATAATTGGTTTGGTTGATGGGTTATATTGGCTTCTCAAGAAGCATGAGAAAATAAAATAAAAATACTCTGTTTCTTTTAATTAGAAAGCTTGAAGTGTGGCAGGTGAACAATGCTGGGATTATTGGGGCCATGGTTAATTGGGATGCTTTAAAAGCTTCAAGGGCAGCTGGTGCTGGGTTGAGTCTTACAGATTTTTCATTTCCCTTCTAACATAGAAAGCATGATGAAGTACACATCCTTTCTGATATAGAATGGTGGTGAGTAATAGGCACTTTGGGTCCGTTTGTTTGACTATATATGAGCATCGAATTGGACTATATATCTGAGGAGACTAAATTGGTTAAAATCTTTAAGGCTCGGAGTAAATACCCATTGAAAAAATAATCCTTTTTAAATACTGCGGGTGTGGTATTATTGATCCCATCGTTATTAATCCAATGTGATTACATCTGATCAGATTGTATATCAGAAGGGAAGTGTACAAACGCATCCTTATTGATCACATGTGATCAGATTATATATCCCTTCACTATTGGTCCCGATAAGCAAATGCGTCCTTACTGAATTGTCTCACACTATGCAGTCTGGAGACCAACACAATTTGAATGAGTCGATTACTCAGACTTACGAGTTGGCAAAGGAATGCTTGGAAACAAACTACTATGGAGCAAAAAGGATGATTGAAGCATTTATTGCCCTCCTCCAGTTATCCGGTTCACCAAGGATTGTCAATGTTTCTTCTTTCATAGGGAAGTTAAAGGTACAAAAGTTGCCTACCCTCATCCAAGAGTTTGAGATTTCCACTGCTAACGAACTTATTATATGCAGGCAGTACTTGCTTTCAGTTTTATCTTGAGAAATTGAGCTGTTGAAGTTGATAGCAGAAGTTACCTTCATAATGAGTATGGATCCCCTACGGTCCTACCAAAAGAAATTTTCTCTCATGTTAGACTAAGGCGCTTTTATCTTTAGCTAGAACCAAAAGTGCTATGTTTGGATGGTAAGAATCAGAGAGAAGGGATGCATGTCAATACCTAGTGTATGTGATTCAAGTGGCTGGTTTCTTGAGGAATTGTGGCTCTAGGGGAAAGTTATCAGTTCAATTTATGTGAACTCATCTACTTTTGGACAATGATAAATTATAAGTAGGTGGTTGATATTCATGCAAGAATGTGAGATTCTCATGAGGATGTGGGAATCAGATCCCTACTAATTTGGATAATGTTCCAGCTTGAGCTGGTACTCAGGAATCATTTCTGGTTCTAAAATCTCCAGTCCTTTTCAAACGGTAGAATCATGAGTAGCCAAATGATTGATGATGGAAAAATGAAGATGGTTTGCATAACCATACACAACGTGTGGAAACACCCCATATTTTCTCACCATGATCGTAAAAGTACTTTAGCCCTTTGTAGTTTATCTTAGTTTGTCTCAAATTGATGATTCATAATAAATATAAGCAGTGCATTACTGTTATAGATTACATTCCTAGGCATGTGAGACTCCCATTGGCCTTGGGTGATGTGAGGTTCGATTCCTTCTTTGTCTGAAAAAGTGATTCCTGCTTGAGTAGGTAATTAGGAAGAACTTTCACATTTCAATTCGTTTCAAGCTATGGCGTCCTAAATACTCAGAAACACACTCATTCCCCCGCACAAGATTCCTGCCTAATAACGTATGGTTATTACGATGGTAAACTAATAAAAAATTATGCATAAATTAATAATACATATGAACTCGTATGCTATATCCAAAAACCACTGGCCGGATTTGCGCTGTCAAAATTTCAAACTTATAACCAATTGTACACGCCCTGATTAGTTTTTTTTCTTCATATTGTCGTTTCAGTATATACCAAGTGAACGGGTTAAGGGAATATTGAACGATGCTGATACCCTCACAGAAGATACAATAGACGAGCTACTGAACGAGTTTCTCGAAGATTTCAAGGAGAAATCATTAGAAACCAAAGGTTGGCCTGCCGCTTCCTCTGCTTATACAGTATCCAAAGCAGCTATGAATGCCTATACAGGAATTCTGGCGAAGAAGTATCCATTCTTCCGTATCAACTGTGTATGCCCTGGTTATGTCAAAACAGATATAACCAACAACACTGGTATTTTTAGTGCAGAAGAAGGTGCTGAACATCCAGTCAGATTAGCCCTGCTTCCTGATGATGGTCCCACCGGTGTCTTCTTTGTTCAGAAAGAAGTATCTTCTTTTGTTGAGTGAGTCTTATTACTTCCAATCTCTCATATGAAGGTGGAAGTAAATCCTGTCTGATGTGCAAAACAAAAGAACCTCCGTGATATTGATTTACCAATGTTATAAAGAACATAAGCCGATCAAACTTTATGGTGAATTGTACTGTCAGCATGCGTTTTAAATCGATGAAATTGTGATTTGCAATGTCCTGCTATCATAGTTTGCGCTATAAAACGTAATATTTCTCAGATTTTTGTGCCAGTAAACTCTGGACACATTCACACATACTCATCAAATGTTCTCGTATACATAGGTTTATTAGTTTAGTCAACAGGATCAAGAGAACCAATGGAACTTTTACACAGTCGTATGGCTTCTTGTTCTACCTTAGTAATGATTGGAATAAGATGGGATATCGATTCTGGGATTGGCTTATAAATGTTCTTGACATGGTTGATCTTGTTCGTATTTCATCTCTTACTCATCGTAATTCTTGGAAGAGGAGAATTTTGTACTTGAAGAGTTGCAAGGCTATGAGTGGTTGACTGTTTATGAGCAAAAGGCTATTCTCTGACAGGACTGCAGATATCCATAAAGTGGCATACACAAGGATAATTGGACTACATGGTGGATTGATGAATTATGCCCTTCTTTAACTTAAATTTTCTGCAATCAATTCTTAAACTATCATTTTCTTGTCCTTATTTGGATCTATGGTCGGTGAATGCAACCCATGGTATATAAAAAGATTACCTGTTGTTTAATGGTTATTCTTATCTGTTATCCAGTGCATCGATGTATTATCTTTTGATTCTGTCAACTTCCAATCATTTTCTGTTTGGTTGGAAAGAAAAGAAGTTTGCCTTTAAACTTTAAAGCCGAAACATTTTGAAGTCCAAGTTCCAATAATTAGACTTTTTTGTTCAGTGAAGAAGTATGAAATCCCAATAATGACCCTAAAACGTGACGTCTGCTACTCTTGTGATGAGCTTCCGATATTTTTTTTATGATAGTCTTAACAGATTTTGTCTGTCATAAACAAAATGGAAGGGGCAAAATGGGAGTGTTTTTTTTTTAATCAAGGTGAGAGGTTCAAAGGGGGAGACCAGAGCTGAGGGGCAAAATGGGAGTTGATGTAATTTACAGGGGCTGCAAAGTGAAATGTACCCATAATAATTTGAAGGATTGCAGGTGATAAAATATAGGTTAGCCAGAGTTGCAAATGTAACAGCTTGTGGAGGATTACTCAAACTCAAGCACATCCCAACTTGTTGACCATGGCTGAAACAACCACTTCCACTGCAGCAAAGAGGTACTTATTTGGAGTACTTGAGTAGAATTTATATTTTTCTTTAAGCCTCTATAGCTGCAACCTTCAAAGGTCAAAACCATCTTTCTGTCATATTCTTTCTGTAGGTATGCAATTGTTACAGGGGCAAATAAGGGAATAGGATTTGAAATCTGTAGGCAATTAGCTTATAATGGAATCATGGTTGTATTGACTGCAAGAGATGAGAAGAGGGGTACTGAAGCTATTGAGAAACTCAAAGGGTTTGGCCTTTCCGATCTCGTGGTGTTTCATCAGCTTGATTTAGCTAACCCATCTAGTATTGCTTCTTTTGCTGATTTTATCAAAACCCAATTTGGAAGGCTAGATATCTTGGTATGATTCAAAACTCAGTTCCAAGTTCTTTCCATCTTACTTTTTTTCTTATTCTTTGGAAACATATCATAGTTCATCTTCTATACGAAAATACTTTGTAATTGTGTAGCCATGTGAGTGTCCGGCCTTTTTCCTTTGCATTATTTCATCAAAATCGAAACATGGGTGGGTTTTGGTTTGGATCATGGTTTGTTGTGGGATTAATGAAGGGGAAAGAAAAGGAAAATGACACATTAACGAAGTGAAACTGAGATCTCTACACAAATTCATGATCCGAACACCGCTTGAAGCATCCATCCGGCGGTTATTTGATGAAGATATTTGTTCATCTGATGTAATCGAAGCAGTGGATAACACAATACATAATTAAAACAAATAGTGGTTGCCATGTTCTCATGCTGTTGAGTTTCAAATTGTAATGGTCTGTTCCCTACATTTCTGCAGATATCCGTGATTTGTCTCTTCTTTCACAGTTCTGGGAGTTTTTTGAACTGATACCGGAAAGCTCGAATTATTGCAGGTGAACTATGCTGGGATTATGGGGGCCATGGTTGATTGGGATGCTATAAAAATTTCACGGGATGCTGGTATTGAGGTGAGTCTTTACGACATGATCATTTGTTCTACTGGGAGTACATTGAAATTCAAGTCATAATCTTCCCCTTAATTGGAGAGGACCTTGAAATGGTCCCCATAAGATTAAGCTTAAACGGTGGATACGGGACCTAGAAGCTCGGTTCAAGTTTGAACTTTGAACCAAGTTAGAAAATTGAATTTTCTGCAGTTTCAAATTTGGTATAGCGAAATGAGGAAAAATAATTGATGCAGACGATCCCAATTGGTAGGATCATGAAAGGAATAGTGGTTTGGTTTTAGTATGCATCTTTTATAGTGGTTTTTACAGCAATCCCCAGTATAGCTGCTTTAGAAATTGTGACTGCATACGAAAACAATTTCATACTCAGACTTGGCAACTGAAATGAATTAGCTGTAGCAAAGATCAACTTATATAAAAAGCTCCAATGCAGTATGTAACGATGTTAATAGCAAGGCTAAATCAAAGATAATGCCATCCAACTGAGATAGCAATAAACAATATGAGAAAAACCCAGCAAAGG
>JAXBDA010003666.1:0-33281 GCA_036023075.1 Gaultheria prostrata
CTCATGATGAATTCAGATGTAAAGACAGATAAATAGAGATAAGTCGAAACAGTTGTGAAACAGGAAGTACCAACCGAGATCTGATGGTGGCTGACAAAGGTTACCCAGTAGCTTTCGAGGGCAAACCAAGACTACCCAGTGAGTTCCGAGCCCTGTAGATGGTAGATCGAAGGTATGGGTGACCAGAAAGTGGACGCCGATGGTTGGAATGGGTAGCCGGAGGCAGCAAGGATTGCCGGAGTCAGGCGAGGGTCCAGCAAGGTCAGAGATGGTCTGATCGTGTAGTATGAAGGCTGTCTGAATGTTCTGATTGATGATCAATCGATCGTCTGGTAGTTTGATCGAAAAATGGGGGTCGACTGGTGGAAGGGTTTTGATCGAGAGAAATTTTTCTTTGGGAATCGAGAGAGAATGATGATCGATCAAAGGAAACAAAAAAGATAAAGGAAGAGAAAGGTCAGGTTTCTGAAACCCACTCTGATACCATGTCGAAATATTCGAACGATATGATATTCTTCTCACACGGAGGAATTATTTATAGACTGGATACAAAAGCAAATAAGGAAAGTAAATAAAATCTAATTATTCTACCTACCTAATTGGACAAATTACAATCTTCCTAATTTAACAATATTTACGTACTACCATATACAATAATTATTTCCAACAAAACTTATGGATGATATGGGTCAAGTAAATATCCAATTCTAATATGAGGCAAATTTGCAACAGTTGGTTGCAGTTTCATGGAGTAGTACATTTTTACCACAGTTTCAAGGCTACAGGTTTCTTTTCTGAACATCTCAAGGCTACAGCTAATCAAACCTGTTCTATAAATGAGATTAAACATTGATGAAAATTTGAAACTTTTAAATCGTTCCAATTTTATCGGATGTCCTCAAAGGGTCTTTAACATACGCTTTCAAGGTCGCGGTGTAGATCAGAATATCAAGAAAAAAACAAACTTCCCCATTTATGACTTAAAAATCCATTCACATCAACATACTCTTTCACCGTGAACCTTGACCACGTCAAAAATCTCGTTGATCAGATGCCGTTGTTGAAATACATTTCTCGAAATACATTAAGCTTCGGATAATTGAGTCAAATGGGTTGCAATTTAGTGTTGCACACTTTTTTAACAATCTTAGTGCCTTTCGAATTCATACCAAAAGGTATCCGATCAAGTGATTTTTAATGTGGTAGATATTCTTGGCAAGTTCTAAAGAGTAAACGGGTCTCACAATTATTGTGGGCCCGAAAAAGGCTCACAAAATGACACAAACTGGACCAGACTGGAGGGAGTAGAAGTGGAGGGAGTGATAGTGGACAGGAGCTCAGTCCATCAAACATGCCCTCAAGATAGGGTTATCCAGCTCCTTGCAAGCATGCCCAGTCGCCACGTGGCACCATGATATGAAAAAATCTCAAGGCGTCAAACATTTCTCTTTACACTCACAATCAACCATTAGGCAACCAAAGAGCTTAAAGCAGTTAAGTTGGTTTTTGGAGGGAAAAGCCATGGTGTCTCTAGCAAATTTCGCCGTCATGCAACCCACCGCCGTCAAGGGCCTCGCCGGAAGCTCCTTTTTCGGCACAAAGCTCCCTCTAAAGCCATCTCGCCAAAGCATGAGACCCACAAAGTACAGGTAACCAAAATAAAGACAAACTCATATTTTGATAATTTTTTTTAAGAAATTTCACGTTTGCCCGTTGTTATTTTTTGCTGCCAAAAAATGATAAAGTATATAGTAAAGTTTGGCAGCAATTTTGCCTTTGTCAAATCTTGTCATATCACCCAAAGCGTAATCCGAACATGAGATGGGTTTATTCAATATTTCGAGCTTGAAATCGTGCCATAATTAACGCCACTAAATCACTATTACTATTTTTTGAATCTCTAGATACAAGAACTTCATAGAATACATGATCATGTGGCCGAAAATGTGCCGAAATTTTAGTGTATCCCGATTATTTACAAGTATCTTGAGACGTGATCTTGTGGCTGAAAATTTGACTCATGCCTACTTTTCTTCTTTTTGAGACACAAGATTACTCGAGATTTTCCAAATACGAGAATTTCGAGGCATAATTATGTGGTTGAAAACAGAATAGAATCATTTTCAGCCACAAAGTCAATCCATATAAAATCGTGGCGTTCATACCAATATGTGACGAGGAAGGACTCTGGAGCACTACGAGCACTTAATAATTTCTCCATTGATCAAGATTTTGTAGATCTACGTAGAACTTAACCATTTTAGTTTTTGGGGGGTTCGATGTAGAGCTGGTTTAGTGATGGCCAAATACGGAGACAAGAGTGTCTACTTTGATTTGGAGGATTTGGGCAACACCACTGGCCAGTGGGACTTGTATGGCTCAGATGCACCCTCACCATACAACCATCTCCAGGTAATAATATATGTTTTAATGATTTATTTGTGTACCATTTTCGAAATTTCAAATCCCATTTTTAACCTCAAAATTCAAGCTCACTTTAACTCTTGAAGTTATCCATTCGTGAGTTATGATTGAAAAAATCCAGGAGGATGACTAACTAAAATTTTCAGTATTCGAATTTGGCCCGTCAATGGACTGGATTGTAATACTTCTCGAACTATCGAGGGAATCTAGCTAAGGTTTCTAATCTCCAAAATTTGTGTGCGCGATTTGCAGAGCAAATTCTTCGAGAGATATGCAAGGCCTTTCACAAAGAGAGAATTCTTGCTCAAATTCTTGATATTGGGAGGTGGTTCCATCCTGGCTTTGGTTAGCGCCACCGCCTCGCCTGATCTCCTTCCGATCATGAAAGGTCCCCAGCTTCCGCCCAAGCTTGGACCGCGTGGCAAAATCTAATCCTCCTGTAATCAACCTACTCCCTTCATCCCAAAATGATAGTCCATTTTGGGACTGCGTGCCATTTTCAACGGTTTATATATTTTAATGTGAACCTCAAAAAATATCCAATATGGATCTTGTTTTATAGATCTCATTGAGAACTTTTATACGGTGCAAAAAAAATTCAAAAATTATTTCGATAAATATATTATTTTTTAATTTAAAAATTACACGTAGTTTCGTAGTGGACTATCAATTTGGGACGGATGGAGTATATGGTTTTTCTCTCAGCCCATTTGTTCTGTTTAAATGCTTCATTTTTCTATAAGCTTTGATTTTGACATTGTTTGGTCATCTCCAAGGATGTTTGTTTCATCAAATTTAATGGGAAGGTTGAAATAAACTTCTGTAGTCTACGGTTGAGCAATTTCAATTCTATATCAACAAAATTCTCTCTTAAAATAGCCAAAGCACCGCAAGCTTCTAAGAGCATCCACATATGACATTAACAAGAATTGTCTATTTTTTGTGCTCCATTTGATAGCTTTAGGTTCACTTTACTTCTCCTTTTTTGCATCGGACTCTAGAACATCTTTACCTGTGACTTGTATGGTAGGGCTATGTTTGTGTCAGCAATGTGGGACCTATGGAGAGATAGGGGCGGAAATTGTCAGGTTAGAGGAGACAGAGAGGGGGAATGGGTACATTTGAGAGGAGAGAGAGTGAGTGGTATTGATGCATTTATATATCTTTTTACTTTTTTTTTTTTACATTTTAACAAACCATCTAAATATGTCAAATGAAGCTTTTTTACCTTCACTACCTAACAATCTTCTAATACACAATTTTTGGGACCCATTTTTTTTACAGCTTTTGTCATATATAACTAATATTTTTGGAGAGTCTCAAATGGGGTATTTATTTCAAATTAAATTTTTAGTAATTTTTTAACTTTCTATAATAGTATTTTGGTCATATTAAATTTTGTACTATGTCACGGAACTGGGCCTGGTTTTCTCTGGGCCAATGCTTTTGAATTAACTCGTCAAGCCCAGTACAAAGTAGTTTCTGGGCACCTTTTGCTCATCAGTTTAGGCTTCATTCCACTAACTCAAAAAGTCAAAAGTCAGCTTATTATGTTTTTCGAGACAGATTATCCCCTTCAATACATCACATAAAAAATCACAAAAAACCAATGTATTTTTCGAGCTCTCACATAAAAAACCTAAAAAGCCAAAAAGCTAAAAAAACCAAGTTAGCGGAACACCCCCTTAGTAGGACGAGAAAAGAGAGAAAGAGGGTGGGAAAATTCCTCATTTCTTGGAAAATGGTGGGGCGTAGGGGAGTACTAATGACTTGCCCAATGTCATCTTCCCTCGAACAAGAACGAAGGATTCGAACTAGGTTTGTTTACTAAACGAGCATCTATAAGACAATCGAGAGCTTTTATAAACAACGTGAGTTAAAACTAACTCGATCTCGGCTTGGTTTATTGAAATTTGATAATTTGAGCTGCACCGAACCATTACGATCCGGGCCTCGAGCTTCTCGTTGTTCTTGTACTCGTTTGAGCCCTACTTGGTTTTCTATGGGCCAATGCTTTTGTATTAGTCCAAGACCAGTACAACCAGTTTCTGGGAACATTTAGTCATATTCTTTCATTAGGGCATAGGAGTACTAAAAGCCCCTTTTGACTACAAATGTGAGGAAAGAAAAGAAAGGCTAATGTCTCACCATGTTTTAACACTCATCCATACGAAAAAAGCATCTCGTCCATACGGAAAAAGTAAACCACATCCTCCCAAAACATGAAAAGCTCCTCTGAGCTTATTTCTTACTTCTTCTGCTCTCTATTAGTATTTTCAAAAAACACACCATATTCTCCCAGAATGTGTTTTTGTCCTTCACCGCCAAACACCCAAAACCCGATAAGTAGAATTGGAAAATGAAAAAAGTGGGCCGTCAAACAGACGTATTTTGTGACGATAAATGAAGTATTTGCGATACCAAATTTGGAATTGGGTCTGGTTTTCGTTGGGCCCATGGTTTTTAATTAGCCCGTCAAGCCCAGTTCAACCAGTTTCGGGTCGCATTTCATCAGTTTGGTTAACGAGAAAAAGCCAGAGAAAAAGGGTGGGAAAATTTCTTCACTTGTCAAAGATGGAGGGCATAGGAGTGCTAATGACTTGTCCAATGTCATCGTACCTCGAACAACAGCTCCAAAACCGGTTCAAACTCTTCAAACAATGGGACTCTTCTTCGGAGTTCCTGATTGAGAATCGCGATTCGATTCGAGCTGTGGTGGGAAACGCATCGTTTGGGGCCAATTCCGAGTTGATCGACTCGCTTCCGAGTTTGGAAATCGTAGCGAGTTACAGTGTGGGTTTGGATAAGATCGATTTGGGCAAGTGTAAGGAGAGAGGGATTAGGGTTACGAATACGCCCTATGTGCTGACGGACGACGTCGCTGATGTGGCAATTGGGCTTGCTTTGGCGACGTTGAGGAAGATTTGTGCATGTGATCGGTTTGTGAGAAGTGGGTTATGGAGAAATGGCGATTTCGAGTTGGGTTCCAAGGTTTGTGCTTTGCTCCAATCTCTCTCTCTCTCTCTGCAGAAATGCGATTTTATGAATTCTTTGTTGAAATTTGGATGAGTACATACTGCGACTTCAATTTGTTAGACTTTTGTGAGATTTTTTTGGGGTCGTTTGATAGAAAATTACTTGGCTGCATTTGATTGAAATTTTCTTTTGCATGTTCTGCTATTTAGTAGTTCAGTGGGTACTGCCGTACTAGGTACAGTTTAAGCCAATGATCCTTGGATGTAGAGTTTTGCTTGCAAATGATTATTTAGTTATGAGCAAACCTGATTGATAGAAAACAGTTAACCACCTGGGGTGGTAGCCTAGCGGCTCATGGCTCACTCCCACAGGTTTGGGTGGCCAGGAGGTCACGGGTTCGAGTTACCCTCCCGAACTTGGTCCTCTTGCGCAGCCCAGCTGTGGTCCACTAGTCCTTGGTGGGGTGGTAGTTGCTATGGCTCTTTGGTCTCTTCTTGGGCCTGCCGCGGGTCCCTATGGTCATGCCTAGAGAAGGATTTCTATGCTTGGTCGCCCCTTCCTCCAAGCTTTTTGTCTAGCAAAAAAAGATGGAATACTATTGATCAAATAAGGAAAAATGGGAGGGAGTAATTAAGGGGAAAAAAAAAAACAGGGAACGAAGCCTGTTCATATTGTTATCTGTAACAATGCCTGATGGACCTGGACTTCAAGATCCTAGGCTCTTTGCTTCACATTCCCTTTGGAGTGTAAGGGAGAGAAAAGAAACGGCTATCATGTCTCACCAAGTTTGACACAAAAAAAAAAAAAAAGTGATGAGATTTGGCGGGGAAACAACATAGATCATAGACCAATAAAGATTCATCTTCTTCTGTTTATTTCTCATCTCTTTCGATTATTCATAAGTGTTTTCGTTACACACATAAATAACAACATTCTTCTTTCCTTTCAGAAGTATTGTCAATGCCACATTGGTTTACCTATCCACAGCTTATTAGTAGATGGATAGACTCTTACGTCCCTGCATGCTAGAAGACTGGCATTGCAATCTTGATTGCTAGAATACTTGTGGAAGCGAATGAAGTTAAATACTTGTGGAAATGAAGACCAAGTGCTAGTTATAGCATGGCCGATCAAACCTTGCGTTTAGTGCATGAGATCGTGTTTGCTATGATTTTAACTGCGGATACGATTAATATTTTCCCACAATGTACTAGTCCACAGAGGACATAGTTTCTTTGCCGGGATACACTCGATGCCAAAGTCAGTCCCCAGAAAATAAATAATTAGGAAAGTAAAGTCAGGGTGAGAGAATGAGGATCAATTTACCTTTCATTCGTGCATCACATCCCTGTCTACAGCATATACCCGTTGGCCCCTAATGCACCAAGAGCACGTGGAAATTACCAGCTGACACATGTCGAGGTGACGTCACCATTTGGGGAATCACGAATCTGTTGGAGCTTTATCATTGTGGAAGACCCCTTTGCACTTGTGAGATCTACTCCTTCCCTCTCTAATGATCTGAATCTGGCATAGGTGCATCCGTCTAATGCTAAAACGCCAGGTGTCTTTCTAGCAACAGTCCGATCATTCAGTGTTTCTCAGGAGTATAGCTTGAGCACTTGGCTTGTGCTCGGTCTGATCATTGGGCGACACGGCCTCGACCCCAATCTCGGGTCGTACCCTTATCTTGGGCTTACCCGCTCAATGGGTTGCTCCTGACCCCCTACAGTTCTTTGTTGATTGTGTCTTTGCTTACCCTTATCTTGGGCTTAGCCGCTCAATGGGTTGCTCCTGACCCCATCCGTGTTCTGACCCCCTACAGTTCTTTGTCGATTGTGTCTTTGCTTCCTCGATAAAATCCTTTCTCTAGGCGTATGCCCCTTTACAGCCCCCTTGGATAGAGAAATTTGGCACGAAAAGAAAGGATTAGAGTTTCTTGCTAAATCACTTATTTGGATTGGTAATTTGGTGAGAAATGGAGAGAAAGTTATTAAAAAGGTTTTTGTCTACTAGCTCCTCTCTCTTTCTCACACACAAAGGGGCTGTTAGTCTTTTGTAAAAGTTTGGTTTCGAATGGGGCATAAAAAAGTCTTCCATTGTAATGGGAAGCCAATCTCACTCTTGTTGCTACTATTTCTGTTTTATTTTTTATTTTTTTTGATCCATTATTTCTGTTTTATTTACTTCTGATTTTCTCTTTCAGTTCAGTGGTAAATCTGTCGGAATTGTTGGATTGGGCAGGATCGGTTCAGCCATCGCAAAGAGAGCTGAGGCATTCAGCTGCTCCATCAGTTACCACTCCCGGTCACAAAAACCCTATACCAGTTACAAATACTACCAGAACATTGTTGACTTGGCGTCCAACTCTCAAATCCTCATAGTTTCGTGTTCTCTAACCAAAGAAACCCGCCACATCATCAGCCGCGAAGTCATCAACGCGTTGGGTCCGAGGGGAATTCTCATCAACATTGGACGAGGTCCACACGTCGATGAGCCCGAACTTGTGTCTGCTTTGCTTGAAGGCCGGCTGGGAGGGGCTGGGCTCGATGTGTTCGAGAATGAACCTGAGGTCCCGGAAGAATTGTTTGGGTTAGAAAATGTGGTGCTCCTCCCTCACGTCGGAAGTGATTCGGTTGAAACTAGCATGGCCATGGCGGACCTTGTGATCAGAAACTTGGAGGCGCATTTTTGTAACAAGCCGCTGTTGACTCCTGTAATTTGATTGAGGTAAGATTTCGGCATATACCCTCCATTTAGGTTTCATTTATTCTTGGATCTGCTGGATGGACTTGCATAATTTGAGTCGGCAAATCCTTTCTGGGCATCTGAAAATCTTTGATGTTCTTATTCACGAGGTTGGTTATAAAAATTAATGGGAACTTAAGACTGCTTCGAACATTTCACCAAAAGTTGTATCAAATCGACAAAGAACGGAAATTTTCATCACATCGACGACGAATCAAAACTGTTAATACTTTTTTTCATCAAGATCAGACTTGAGTGCTGCTTTTTTTTTTTTTTTTTCAAGATCAGATTTGAGTACTTTTTTTTTTTAATCAAGATCAGACTTGGGTACTTTTTATATATTTATTTATTTATAAAGATCAGACTTAAAAGTATTGATGTTTTAAAAACAAATGAAATGCCACACAATACAACTAAAAAGCATACAAGGCTCCTACTGAAGGGTTGGATAATCTAAAACTGGCCCCCTCCATTTGTACATAGTTTACAAAAGCTTTACTAAAAAAAACAGCTAAAGGAAACAAGAGAAGAGGAAAGCCACACATTTCCGCGCTCAAGCTTTGCTTCGGTTTCCTTTTCTCGGGCTTGCTCCGCGGCCAAACACATGGGGACTCAAGGGGAGGAGGAGGGAGAAGAAGCCCCTTTGAAGATGAGGAAATTGAGAGTCTCCAATGTGAAGTAGATGAAAGTCCCTTTAGTATGAGTGAAGAAACATCCGAAGTTGGATCCCACCACACATTGCCATCCATTCCCATATCTCTTGTCGAACTCCTGCCATTGTCAAACCCATCAAAACTTCAATACCCACAAACAAGAGTTAACAATAGCTGCATAGTATGTTTGGTATTATTTTTACGTTCTCATTTTGCAGGCCGGGCAAACATTTCGGGAGGGAGGTGGTTAGGTGGTAAGATATGAATGAGAAGTGTAGCTTTAGCTTTCAAGTTAGGTTAGAAAAGGTTTAAACATGTGAGAAGCAGAGCTCTCTAATTAATGCCATTTTTCTTTTGTTTCTCGTGGGATTTGGCAAGAACATGGGAAAAATATGACTCATATGCAACTGTGACGAAAATCGCAGTGCTTAAGATGTAAACATAGGTAAGATGTATTGTGAAATGCAGGATATACTTTTAAGTTTAGTTAATCAGTGTTATTTGCCCCTTAATCGCAACTCAAATAATCGGTAATTAGCATAATCTTTCCTGATAATATCCAGTCTTTCATTTTGTGTAACGAAGAGTGTCCTAATCAACGGACTAATATCTCTGGCCCCTGGCAGCCCTTGCTATGCCTTTGCGTGAAATGGGGTGGATGATAATAACCAACTGGGATGGATTAGCTCAGTTGATCGCACTCTTGCAACTCATCTGGAAGAGTTCGAATCTCCCCACTTGCGTATGAATGTTATTCTTATTGAATTTGTTACGTTATTTCTACTCTTAATAGGGTTATTAGTTGGGTTGATGTTATAGTGATTGTGGACTTTGTTTCGAATATTCTCACTCACTTGCGTGTGGGTGGGTGTTTCCAGGGTTAATGTAAGTCATATACTCTACCTTACCGTTTGACCAAAAAAAAGAGATAAAATCCAACTTACCCATCATAGATTCAAAATACAAAAGAACAAACATAAATCTCAATCACTTGAACATCCAATTATGTACTTTTTCCCTATCAAAAATATTTCTTCACAGAGAGATGCAAGAGAGATTGAATAGTAGAGTAGTAGTACCTTTTTGATGTGGGCAGCAATAGATTTGTAGTCTGAAACATCATAAATATCCAAAGCTTGAGAAGCTGCAGCCATGGCTTGATTCTGCATCTTCATTGGCATGTCCGAATCCTCTATCAATGCTTTCCCTTCCAACATCCTCTCTCTCTCTCTCTCTCAAGAACTATAAGGGAAAATCACTGTATATATGTTCAATACTGGATTAGTAGTATCTTTTCTTGCTACAACATAAAAAAACCCACCAAATTCTCTCTCTCTCTCTCTCTCCTGTTGTTTTGCCAGTGGGGAAGGTAGGAGTATATTATCACTGGGGATGAACCGAGAGATTTTGCAATTATGGAGGGGGGAGTCTAGTCTGGACCAGTCTAGTCTAGAAACTTGCCCAAACGTGAAGGAAGGAACCATTCGATGAGCACTGTCAAGGTGGCACGTTGTCCAATTTTTCAAGTCAGTCCTTTTTTGGCTTTTTTCTCCTCACTTTAAGGACACTTTAACCTTATTCTCTGAATCAATTTCTCTCTCTCAGTTTGGATAACGATGTTTTTTTGAGGATAAAGATGGTGAGGTCCAAAATTGTCTGCGAGGTTTCTATAGGCTTTCGGTGCTTTTTTTATCGAAGTTTGACTTTTTCTAGTCTTGAGGTGGTCGAATGAGATTATACCAGTACTAATAAATATTCTTCTTGAGTTTTCTAGGACTCACCTTTTTTTTTTATACCTAATTTTAGTTCTGCGACACAGCCTAATTACCTAGTTGGTCAAAGTGAGTGGAGGTTACTATACTGGTTATCCCTTCTGGCTCTTTTTTGCGGTTCAAAAACAAAAAAGTACACACTTTAAAAACATCAACCAATAATGTGAGATCTCACAATGTAATTTGACAGGCCTAGACGTTCATTTTATAACTCTAGACTTGTAAATCACTTTTGCAAAAAATCAGATTAGTTAGATATCGATAGATGTTTTGATTCAAACTAATTGAATAACATGAAGAATTTTAACGATTCATTTTTCTTGAGAAAATTGTAAAATTTTAAGATCGTTAACAATGTTCGATTAACTTTCCTTTTGGCACTCGTGTTAATGCGTACAAAATGAACGATTTCGATTGTCCAAATATGTATTGGACCTCACCTTATCCGGTAGTGTGTTTGAGAAGTGTGTAAGTAGAATTGAACTTTTTTAATTTTGCTAGAGGATATGATATTAAAGTGTTAGTAGTTGTTTAGATTATTATACGAAGGCCAATCTCCTATCCATAAAAGCCAAATATTATACTTCACGCTCCTAAGAAGCGCTCACAATCATTCGCTTTGCTTATTTTTTTGTTTTTACTTGATTTTTTCGCGTTAATTAGTTTTGTGTCAAGTTTGTGTATTAGTATTAGTTTGTCTCGATGAGAGAAATCGAAAAAGTAATAAATCATGATTGAGATTCTCAATTTTTTTGAATAAAACCGAAATTAAGTCAACCAATCTAGCTTTTTGGCTTATTTTTGTCTTTATTAAAAAAAATTAAGTTTGGATCATAGTAATTTTTTACTTTTCCAATTTCTCTTGTCGAGAAGAACCAATAATCCACAAAAGTATGACACGAAACTAACAAATGCAAGAAAAAATAGAATAAAGACGAAAAAATAAGCAAAATTAATTGCTATTTAAGCCGAAATAGACCCGAGTTAAGCCGTACTGTTGATGAACTCACACCACCGACAAAAAATTCATAAATGTGCATAGGGAAATTAAAATTTATCCAGTCACTCACTTCAGAATTCCAAAATTAATTCACGTGTGTATAAATCCGGACAAACAAGAGAATAGACAATTTCCAATCATAAATATCTTCACATTTGAAGATATTTCGATTCTCAAGGCCGAACCACCATCGGTAGGTAGGCCAAGCATCACTTCAGAGTTCCGAAATCAATTCACGTGTGTATAAATCCGGGCAAACAAGAGAATCGACAATTTCCAATCATAAATATCTTCACATTCGAAGATATTTCAATTCTCAAGGCCGGACCACCATGGGTAGGTAGGCCAAGCATCACTTCAGAGTTCCGAAATTAATTCACGTGTGTATAAATTCGGGCAAACAAGAGAATCGATACTTTCCCATCATAAAAGAAAGAAAACTATCTTTATCTACGAAGATATTTTGATTCTCAAGGCCGGGCCATCATGGGTAGGTAGGCCAAGCAAATGCTAAAGCCCATGTTTTTTGAACTTTCAAATATGGTAGCATCACATGTGACTTGCAGCCCATTAAGGAATGGGCTAGACCAAGTTGTGCAAGTTCTTGGCCCGGTGATACCATTTCTAATTCTCTATCTTCAATTATTGAAAATCCAGCACAGCAGCACTTTGGATACACCTAATATGCTTCACCCTTTTTCTGGTGCTTCCTTTTGTCGTCCACTTTTAATCAATCTCTTTTCTAAGAAACAATAATTAAAGTGGCTTCTTATACCTTCGGGTGTGCCAACCAAAGTACATTTAAGAAACAATTAATAATAATTGTGTGTCGATATGATTACGCGGGTTTATGTTTTTAGTACTCTCTCCGTTCCAAATTACTTGTCACTTACTAAACTTTTGACCTTGATACTCCGAATATTGCTTCAATAAAACTCCAAAAAATGCATACTATATGCGAATGCCAGAATTCAAATGATTCAAGTTATGAATTAAAATGGTATTTGTAATCTCCGTTATATGAATGTTAATGGTTTAAGCGGTAGTAATAAATTTCCAATTCCTGACTTGAGTCAATAATTGGCCTAAGTCAGATTTTTTTATCGATGTATTGTGAGAGAATTACATGTCTCGTAAAATATAGCAAGTCAATTTTTTAGAATATGTCAGGAATTGAACGAATACTAGTGGCCCAAACCATGAATTAATATGGTTGCCGTTGTGAACGTTAATGATTTGATTTGTTGTTAAATTAATGTAAACAACATGGGACTTGAATTTGGGTAAATCAAATCTTGAACCAATTTAGGTCCAAAATTTAGCTACGAATTAGAAAAATTGCAAATAGGTGCACCTAAGAAACATGATGTGTACTTAGTTTTACATTTTTCTTCTCAATATAAATTTCTACCAAATTTAAAAATTTAAACCAAAAACCCTCTGATGTTATGTTTGTCTCTCACCTACAAAAAGAGTTGGTTAGGATTCCAAATCAACCAACCTTTCACGAAATTTCTCTTTCAGACTTTCACTTTTTTCCCCTAACAAAAAAATATTTCTCAAATATTTTTTTTTTGGCGGGTTAAGTATTTAATTCTCAGTAGTACAAATTAGGTCCCCATGAAAAACTTGGGTGCCGAGTGGATTGGAGTACACGTGGTGGCAAGCGTGCATCTCGGCCGTCTAAAAGTGTTTTTGACGGCTTAGATACTTCTCAACCTTTTCTCTCTCTCTCTCTCTCTCTCTCTTTAAAACCTGAATCGTACAAAATACTTTTGAATGATCGGGATGCGCTATGGGTATCGCGACGTGGTACTCATAAAAGTTTTTCTCCCTGTCCACATGCTGGTATTTTGCAACCGACACTTTCCCCAGCCTATTGCATGTTTAACTGATGTTAGTTACTCTCTCTCTCTCTCTCTCTCTCTCTCTCCTTTTCGTCTTTACTAGCTGGAGTCATTTGGCTGCACGAAACCAATCATAAAATTCACACTCTTTCATTTTCTGTTCTAGAGTACGCTTGAGTTAGAGAGAGAGAGAGGGCTGAGCTACTGCTGGTTTTCAGGTTTCAATTCAATCTAGCTTCTATTTGATTTTCTGGGTCTGAATTTTTCTGGGTGTGCTTTTTTAGTTCATGTAATTCAAGTGTGATTGTGGGTTTTGAGTTTTCTTTGATATTTTCAGCTTGTTACATTCTTTATCAATTTCTATCTAATCAATTTGCTTCAATTTCGTCTCCAATTCATCAAAAAAAAGTGTTTTACTTTACTGTTATCACATTTTCTGCCCTTGCTTTGGCCATTTCTCTGTTGGATTGTCGATTTTTATTTCTTCCTTAGATAGAATTTTGCCTTTGATTCGTTAATCTGTCGCCAGTTGTCGCAATGTTTTCTGCATCTCATTAAATTTTTCGAAATTTTTTGTGAATTTCGTGCTCCATTGAACTGATTGAATCCCTGATCAAGTTCTGCTTGAACGAATTCCTCAGTTATTCACACCAAAATTGAGCTCTATTTATTTTTCTGGGTGACATTGATCTTTTGAAAATTCGTAGTTATTGATCCAAAACTGACTGGGTATCGTGTTGATCTTTTGGAAATTTGTGAATTTAGAGGTTTAATGAAGCTAAAGTTTTGTTTGAACTTTTAGTAAAATTTGCGAAATAATTTAGAGGTTTAAGCCCAATATCTGCGAAATAATTTTTTCTTTTGGTAATGCAGGTGTTCTGGACCAGCTTGTGCAGCTCAGCTTAAACCCTATAACTCCTCCCATTGTCATTTCCTACGCTTAAACGATAAGGTGAGTGACCCAAGAGTTACTGGCAAGGGAGTCAAACCTCAGACCTTAGGAGACCTTAAGAATGAGCAAACCCTAGGTCTCGTGCTTTCACCACCAAATATTATTACAAAACATTCTGGGTGTCGCAAAAACTTTGGGAAATTTGTGAATTTTGATACCTCGGAGAGTTTCCACTTTTCTCCTGTAAAAATTCCAGTGTTGATAAAAGATGCACACGAAGTCTGAATCTGATGTAACTAGTCTAGACCCATCATCCCCATCTAGGTCTCCAAAGCAGCTAGTATATTTTGTCCAAAGCCCTTCAAGAGACTCACATGATGGGGATAAGTCCTCAATGCAACCAACTAGCCCTATGGAATCCCCTTCACACCCTTCCGTTGGGAGGCACTCTAGGAACTCTTCGGCTAGTCGGTTTTCAGGGATATTTAGGTCGTCTTCCGGGAGGAAAGGAGGGCGGAAAAGGAACGATAAGGGGTGGCCTGAGTGTAATGTGATTTTGGAAGAGGGGGCATATGATGAGTTTGATGATAAGGGGTTTACGCGACGGTGCCAGGCTTTGTTGGCTCTATTGAGTTTTGTTGGGTTGTTCACTGTGTTTTGTTTGATCCTGTGGGGTGCTGGGAGGCCTTTCAAAGCTGAGGTTACTGTGAAGGTTTGCTCAATTCTCACTGTTTTTAGTGATGCAGTGGATTTGTTTGTGTTTAGAATAGTTTTAAGTGAACTTAGAAGCACAGATGCTAGATACGTAGGTCATGACAATTAAGGAAAATTGAAAAGAAGGAAAACAGCTGCAAATTCAATAATGACGGTTATTTTGAGTTTGTCAATCAATTGTACCACCAAATTTCATGCTAAGATATCGGAATCTGTTGAAGAATAAAATTTCGGAGTAGCATTGAGATGAGATTGTCTTAGACATGCCCAGACTTTTTTGTAGTTTGTGTATATTCTGAGGAAGCAATTTCATCTGGTTATACCATGATTCCATTTTTCTGGTCATACAAGAGTTTAAAGGAACAAATGAATCTTGATATGGCATTAAAATCGCTATTTTAGTTGTGACACTCGATTTTTGTTTTTGTCGTAACACATATTGTATACATGTTCGTTTTCTCATCCTCCAGTGGAGCTAGCAATTTGTATGTTATCACATAATCCTCTTCTAGGATCCTGCTGCTCGGTTTATAATGACTGGATTCTCGCACTATTGGGCTGTAATTTGACCCTTTTTAGATTGCAAATATTCTCTACGTATTTTGGTGACAGTTGATATTATGTGGGTGTCGAATAATGGTGGTGGTGAGCACGTGAGATAGTCGAGGTTGTCAAGTGATAGTGGTGGTGATGAAACGGTTATGGTTTAATTTATGTTTGTGATAGGCTTTAAAAAATAAATGGGCTTGTTGGGCGGGCTTGAAAAATTTAAATTTTAATTGGGTCGGGTTTGAACATATTAAATGAAGCCCGATTATTAATGGGCTGGGCTTGGGCATGCTTACCTAGTACAAGCCTAGTCCGAATCCGACCCATCCCGGTGTATGTGTATGTGTACCCTTACCACGACCACACCACCTCCACCAGCATTACTTCACCTCGACTACCACAACCACACCTCCACCGCTACCACCTCTTACACACCATCACTTTAACACCACACTTCCATTATTGCTCTCTTTTCACCACCAACACTCCACCGCTACACCTCCACGCTATTTCCATGCCCACATTTCACCTCCGACACTAGCATTTCACCACCACGACTACCATACCTCTACCATACGCAATAAACACTACCAGCCTCAACCCAAACGCCATCGCCACCTCACAACCACTATCTTATTACCGCTACACCACCATACCACCTCCGCCACCATCACTTCCTCAACATTACATCCATACAATCACCCTTCCGTCACCAACACAACAAAGAACTGAGAACATTGTCGAATGAGAATATCCAAATAAATTGAGAATATTCTAAATGCGCCCGTTTTTTTATTTATTATTTTTTATAAAATGATGCTTGGCATCTTTAAATGCCAAATGATTTTTCCTTTCAGAAGCCGAAGCACCGAGCTAGTAGACTTCACTTCATGCGTTAATGTTAATACTTCATACTGCACGGAAAACTTTCATATGAAATATTGACTCTTATATTTAGATGCAATGGGTGCTATATTGTTGTGTTTTGGGAATTTTTTCTTGTCTATTTTTTGGTATTACCTTATACCCAAACTCGACCAACTGGAATGATACTTTGTAGTGGTCCTCTCTCACTCTCTCTCTCTCTCTCTCCTCCTTTTATATGAGTTACTTGTTTTCCTCTGTAAGTATTTACTTTTGATGGATGATGAAATCTACATTCCAGAGCTTGGCAATGAATAACATCTATCTTGGGGAGGGTTCAGACAACACTGGTGTGCCGACAAAGATGTTGACCGTGAATGGCTCGTTGAGGATTAGCGTATACAACCCTGCTACATTTTTCGGCATTCATGTTAGCTCCACGCCAATCAACCTTGTCTATTCAGAGATTACTGTTGCAACTGGCCAGGTGATACTTCTATCCATTTTCATTAGGATAATGTGCGTTTTGCTACCCAACGATATCAAACAACGGTAAATTGGATTCAGTTAAGGTTGTTGAGCATGGTACATTGCAGCAGCTTTATATAATAAGTCATTTATGAAAAATATTTTAAATTTCTTCTGAAGACAGTCTAACTTGTTCCATTAAAATTGGCAGCCTGAGCTCAAAGGGTTAAATGTAGCTTTTTTTGCCTCTATGAACCCTTGGTCTCGACTGACAATGTTTCGAATTCTTCAACATTCATTTCTTATGGTTTAGTTGGTTCCTTAGATTGAGATGCATCATGTGTATTTGCTTTCTTTTTATATGGCTTGCTCTTTAGAATTTTAACGAAACCTATCCCTTTCGAATGTTGTGATTGCAGTTGAAGAAATACTCTCAGCCAAGAAAAAGTCTCCGGATCATGTTGGTAGACATAGAAGGAACTAAGGTTCCATTGTATGGGGCTGGATCAAGTTTAGCAGCCTCCAATAATGGTTCTGTTCAGGTTCCATTGACATTGCAGTTTGAGCTTCACTCGCGAGGAAATGTCGTAGGGAAATTGGTGAGGACAAAGCATTGGGTTCAGATTTCTTGCCCCTTGGTTATCGACTCCTCTAGTACCAAACCTATGAAATTTAAGAAGGATTCATGCTTTTACAACTGATGTGTGCAATGTATTTGCAGATTATTTGGATATTGGGTCTGGCATACACTAATGTAAATCTTAATTTCAATAAATAAGATGACCGTGTCTTCTGTTCATCTCAGGATTTGTGGCAATGCTCTCTCTCTCTCTCTCTGATTAAGATTTACTTTACAATAATACATCCTCTGACAAGATTCTGGAAAATTGATGGTTGTGCTGAGGATTTGAAGCAATACTCTCTTTGTTGTGAGATGTGGCTTGAATTTAGTGTCCGGACAGAGATGACGACTGTCTCGACACCCATCTCCAGCAGATGTTGTCCACTGGTTTCCATCTGGCCACCCGATATCTGCTGACATTTTGTGCACGCAGCAACTTGTGTTTGGACAGTGATTAAATTCGTCGGGACTCTCAAGCGCACAATATATACATCTTTGTATTCGTTTTACGGGGTTTTGAGAGAAACTTGATAGAATGAAGAGGCACAATTGAGAGAGCGACCTGCAGGATTGTAATCCCATTGTTCACTAGTGAAGTTCTCTCCCTTCTTCAATGGATGCAGGCACACTATTCGTGTATGTGTTTTTAGGTTGGTTTGTTTCTCGGTCAATCTTTATTGTTTGCGGTATAGGCATTTTTCTGTGTGTGTATGTGTGTGTGACTAAGATCTGCTTGAATTTATACCTTAGTCTTTAAGAGTAAGGATGACAGTTTTGTTTTGTTTGTTTAGTATTTGAAGCCATGCGCGCTCTCTCTCTCTCTCACACACACACACACACACACACACACATGCGCGTGCACACACAAAACTGCAATGTTATAAGCTGTTGGGGAACCAAAAAACGAAAGCAACTGTTGATCGGTGATCACATTTTCTCGACTTTCTGTGGCTAATAGGTCAATTTTGCACAATTCATTGCGAGTCCAGTGAGGTTGTCTCCTCAAAGGCAAGATGTGAAAACTCATGCTCAGTTTTCCTCATATAGTATGTATTGCTAGCTTAACGTTTGTAGTTAGGGTTGAACTACGTCAATAGACTCAATACACTTGATGAAAAGAGACACAGAAGACACCAATCTCCTTTGTTCAAGTAGAACACAAACCTATACCGTATCTCTATATAGCTAGAGAAAGACAGGTTGCCATACGAACAGCACCAGCTTTGTTGCTGTCTTATGTTTCAGGTGATCCTTAACGGTGACTGCCTGACAAGAACCTAATATGCACAAATATCATCAAAACCCATGTACTTCTTTTCCTCGATCTGTTGTATCATGTTTGATATGCCGACTCCACCTGTTAGAAAATAACCAACAGCCTTTAATCCCAAGAAAAAAGGATCAAAGTTACTTCGGGGTCAAAACGCAATCAATTGAAAGTTGCTACAGTATAAGTTGCTATGTGCAATGGAACTGTGAATGAATGCTGGTATTCTAGAACTAAACTTGCCTAATGAGATTGCGCTCACAAAGACTGAAGGCCAGAATGAAGATGATCAAAGACGCCCTCTGTAGAATCAAGGTTATTCTTCTCACCATATAATGATCCGCAAAGGCAGCAATGGAAGCTACAGCAGCAAAGTAGATAACTATAATCAGAGACTCGGCCTGCTACCACGAATTAGGCTGTATTTTGATCGTGGATTTGTGTAGGCATTAGGCATTCACGGAAGGAAAGGAAAAGTGAAAGGGAAGGATGAAGGATCTAAGGGCACACATTTGATCTTTTTATCATTTGTTTTTCTGTTCCCTTTCCAAATCCATAGTGAAACCCACGATCTAAACACTACCTTAATCTACTGCAACTAGAAAACTAAACTGTATGGAACCAGAAAACGCTTTAGAAGGTTTCCACAACAGACAATGAGGCGGAAAACAGCATGGCAAAGGCAGCTGTGGCACTTGACACCTGCATAAAGGTACCTAGCTGTGAAGTCTTCAACAGGAATACGAAAACCCTAGAAGTCGGCTACTAAGAAGGGAGTTTGACAGCAAATTTGAGGAACGAAAACTCTACTTGGTTTAGGGAAAAAAAAAAACTTCAAATGTTAAAACAACGGTCCTTTTCTAGGTTTGTATTCGGAATAGGAAAATGACTTACATTGTTCTTGCAAGCACGAAGCTACAGATTCCTCAACTCACTCACCGGAGACAGTAATCCACGAACGGTGAGTAAACCATAGAATGTAGCATTGGCAGAACTATATTCAGTTTGAGGGCCACAATGACCAACATGAATGAAGCACATTCCTTGTGTCACGTCATAAAATTTGGAGAGCGAAAAACTTATGATACATGGACCTACCATTTTGGATGAAGTATCAGTCTCAGCACAACACAGGTACGGATGCGAGATATGGATTGGATGCGGTTGTTGAATTTTTCAGTTTTTCTTTGTGGAAGTACGAATAATGATAAACCATAACTATGTCACGTATCCTCGTGTATGTATCAACTTTTGGATCCACATCTATCATCGTCTATTTTAAGGTTTGAGATGCCTCACCCTTAGTTATACACCCACGCCCGATACTCACACCCGAGTCCGGATGCACCGAAAACCAAACTTAAATTACAGTATGTCTTCATGAAGTCTTGTTAAAAGTTTGAGATGCACCTGGGGACGAACTCCCAGCTCCAGAAAACGAGGACCTAATATGAATCCTCCACCAAGACCTAGCATCCCACCAACTACACCAGCCAGAATTCCACCGGAACAGTAAAGAACCAACTGATGAACACGCCAAATCCTTCCGGCTTCTCCCCTGGATGCTTTTACTCTCCGTCCTTTGTATAAGCCAATTGCTTCGTATGCAGATGCCCCAAAAGCCACAGTTCCTGCACGAAAGACACCATTCCAACTTGATGAATTATGATCACAATTGAAGGTTTTCGTTGAGTCACAGAAAGTACCTGAAGGAAGTTTCGTACCCAATATGCTCCAGAACAGGTGGTTGTCTTATTCTGCGTCAAACATGCATATGTCATGGAATTAGGATTACTTTCTCTAACAAATGTAGACATTCCTAAAGTAAGACTGTGTTTGGATAGTGCATTTGTGGAGAAAACGGTAACAACAGCAAGAGCCTCAAAGCCTACCGATGGACGCTCGATTCTTAAGTTTCAAACAGCATTCGGAAGCGCATGCCAACAGAAACTCGAGGTGAACTGCTTTAAAGCGTTTGGCTTACCATGTCGACAAACTCAAAATCTGCATTTAAGATGGAAGATTTGCAAATTATTAAGTAAGAGTGCGGAAAGAATGTTTAGGTCGACTCTAGCAAAGAAACTTAGCATGAGCTGCCGCAGCCAGCTGCCCTAAGTGCATGCTGTGACTTGATAAAACTGAAGAAGGCATCACAGTTTGGGGACGATTAGCACGCCTTCAGATACGAGAGCGACCCATTTCTGTTCTCCAAAATAATGTCCTCAATTGGACTTCAGCACAAACCCTAACTCGAACCTTCGTCCCAACTGTCGAAACCCAAGTGGATCCTCCAACTTCCTCTTCATCCATCTCATCTTCGTCGCCGTCGGACGAGTCAATTTGATGAAGGAATAGGCCGTAAGTTTTTCAGCGACCGGGAATTTGCAGAAAACAGATTTTGAAAATCCTAAGATATATTCAAGGATGTGAACTCTATATTTGCAGAAGAGACGTGACTGAGATGGCGTAACTAGTATACTTAAAGGATAAAATTCCACACTTGAATTCCATAGAGAATAGGAGAATTCAAATGAAAGAGGTCACATTAGATAAGACCCATAAAAGAATTACCTCGTAGGTAGCATAGACCTCAGTGTTAAATCCTATCTCCTGTCCATTTTCATTTGTTACAAAACCCCTTGGTTTTCCAAAATAAATTCCTATTGTCATTTTCATTTGTTACAAAACCCCTTGGTTTTCCAAAATAAACTCCTATTGTCAGTAAACAAAGGTAGCATCACGAGTATGGAAATCAAAATTTTATCATCTAGAAAAAGAAGACATGTAGAACGGCACCACAACCGAGACACAAAGTATACTAACCTCCTGTAAGCTCCCTTACAACCATGTGGCCAACTCCTTCAGCAACCTCTTTCTTCAAAGTTGAAGCATTTACTAATTGGATCAGGTTAACATACAGAATAAGCATCTAAAACAGGTGTATAAAACATTCAAGCTGCATAGAAACAAGTGCAATTTTGAAAGTGCCAAAAAATGCTCTCTTGTTAAGTGGGAAGGCATGAAGTTGTCAATCTATAGCAGCCACAAAAGGTTACCAGCTACTGGAATTCACGAAACAAACTCACTACCGGCTCCGTGAACAAGTCCATAAATCCACATCTTCGTGAAAATTCAATAAGATATTCTTATAATATAGATAAAGCTACAAACTACAAGAAGGATAAATTTTGAGGTGCTTTTGTATCTGTGTCCATAAAAAGTAAACAGAAACGTGCAAAATTCGACAAAAACATAAGAAGAATCTGTTTACTTCAGCATGTCTTGTCATACCAGGAGTTTATGATTTTGCTTGTCTCTATGCCCACTTATGTGGCGTTCATGAAACATGTTCATTTACTATTTGCAACTTTTGTATTGATTTTGCTTGATCAAAAACGTATAAAAAAAACTTACCCAAACACATGGGAGTACATCTAAATCTAAAGAAAGGAAAATTGATTGTTTGGGAAATAAAGACATGCGATAATAACGAGAATTGCCAAAAAAAAATAAAAAATTCAAGCACTTGCAAAGAAGATTGAGCTAAATTGAACTAGGAAACATGAAATGATCAAATCAATAGCCTAATATGGATCCTATACGATTCGGGTAAAAATTGAGATTTTTGTATATATACCTGAAATGTGAGGCAGGAATCTGTGTCGAAGAAAATTCATGGCCGTTTAGTGAATTGTAGTATGCACAGAGAGAGAGAGAGAGAGAGAGAGAGAGAGAGAGAGTATAGATCTTTGGGGGAAATGGGGAGGACGACATAGCATGAACTAACCAAAAACGAAAAAAGAAAGAAAATAATCATCTGAAAAATTCATTTCAAAAGACTTACATGGGTGGGGTGTCTCTTCAACATCCTAACGATGATTCTTTTTGCTCATCAGCTGCTAAACTCTGCTAAAAGATCCAATTCGTTCGTTGAATTTAAGATAATTTTTCGAGTGGCTCGTCAAGGACTCAAGGTTATACGAAACAACGTCGCCCTGAGATGAACCGTTCATAAGAGATGCGATGTGATGCAAAACGACGTCGTTTTGGGTACGTGACATGGGTTGAACCTATGTCACGTTCCTAAAACGACATCGTTTTGCCGTTTGAAGCTTCCAATTTGGAACTTAATTCGTCGCTCGATTCGGGAATTATTAATCTGATCAAAACTATTCAATATTTAGATCTTATCGGTAAGACAAATCTTGTTAATTATTATACAAATTTGGTTCTTATTAGTACATGATCTGAGATGATTTGTGTGAATTTTTTTTTGCGAAAATAGATTTGGCCACATTTAATCTAACCCCTTTTATTGAAGAATAATGTCAATTGCAAGGAGGTCTGAGTAATTGCTTGATTGTGATTCATTACGTGAGTATTAATACAATCGAAAGAGTTCATGTTGTAGATATTGTCAAAAAGATAAACCATGTTAAGAATCATGTCAATCGGGAACTGAATCGTACATAATCGAAGATGATTTATGTGAAATTATTCTTCTGAAAATAGATTTGGCTACACCGGATCAAACCTATTTTTAGCGGAGAAAACTATTATGTAGTTTTTGCAAAATCAGACGGCTAGTTATATGCTCCATTGGCCATTTGATCAATGAATTCTAAGGTCCAAATCAATCTCTCTCTGTGCTTGAAAGGAATTTGTTGTTTTTCTTTGTTCTCTGTTTGTTTCCTGAATGCAAATGCAAAAACAATTTGGTTTAGACATTGTGAATGTGGAAAAAAACCTTCACATCAGTCTCAATTTTCATATCTTTAGCTTGGAGATTGCTTTTGTTTGGAAAAGGTGACGTGAAGCAAAACTTGATGCTTCAGTGTATCGTGCATTCCACGTGTTTGATTAAATGCTTAACAGGGACTCCAAGGTAATCCGATTTTTTTTGCTCTTGTATTTTTACACTTTTGTCTTCTTTCAAATCTTTTAGATTGCAAAACGTTTCAATTTTTACATAAGATTCTACTTCGTGTCTATAATTATCTAACTAACGTTGTGCCTATTCGATGCACGGAGAGCTGGAAAAAAATTGATCAATGCAAACTTGGTTTTCCGTTATCCCGTGCATCGAACGGGCACAGCGCTGGTAGTTTCTGATTAGGGTGAAATTGATCCAAGCTCTCTAGCCAAACGACGATGCTACTGTCCATTGATACATGTGGTTCTTGTATGGTTCAATCTGTTGTAGCTACTGTCCATTGATACATGTGGTTCTTGTATGGTTCAATCTGTTGTAGCTTTCTTCACTTTTCGTATCTTTTGAATTAATCCATATGCAGTTATTTACAAAGGATGTGGACAAGGAAACTGCAGTTCTACTTGGGGCAAGGGCTTCTAGGGTGGAGAATCAAGATGCTATTGATGCTTGTATCGTTGGAATGCTTGCTGATTCCAAGGAGGTAATCTCAATGAGTAGATGTACTTGTATGTGCGTTGGGACGAAGTTCACTAATTGCTAAGTGAATAGGTTTTAGTGGCCTAATAGCTGAAATAGCAACTTCTTAAGCTCAGTATTTTGGGTTATCAAGCTGTTTAAGTTGGTTTTTAGATGCTGCAGTTAACTTTGGACTTGTGGCACAAACCTAGGAAGGTATAATGAACTGATTAGTTGCATGTTGCTGTCAACAAATACCATTAGTTTTCTTAGGTAGTTTCCCACACTTGATGGTGAGTGGTAAAGGTTATGGGTTTTTCCCTTGTATTCAAAGTCATGCTGACATTATTTCAGAGTGATTCTGATATGAAAATAAGTCAACTGGTGCAGTTATCCTTGATTGCGCCGACTCTGGGATAAATAGTACTCAAACATGCTCATGTATTATTGTTTTTGATCGGCCATGCCCATGCTTATGTATTACTACTTCTTGTTCACTTTCAGGCAAGAGCAGGAATCACTGAGGTGCATTACCAGCCCTTTAACCCAGTGGATAAACGCACGTCCATAACATACATTGACTCCGATGGAAATTGGCACCGAGTTAGCGAAGGTGCACCTGAACAGGTACCGTGTCCTTGAGCTGAATATATGTACTTACGACTACTCCTTAAACTAGTTTCAGTTTACTTATGGACTGTTTATCTGCACCAGATTATTGAGCTATGTCAAGTTAAGCCCGATGTCAAGAGGAAAGCTCTGACATCATTGATAAGTTCACTGATCGTGGTCTTCGCTCCCTTGCCGTTGCTCAACAGGTCAGTTTGTATCACTTTTTTAAGTGTATATCGCGTCATTGAATGAAGGATATCAAACTAAGTCTTGTGTTCCAAATTCCAATCGACTGGGGTTTTGCTCCATGGATCTATTCTCTCCATTCTGCTCTACTCTGTCAAGGGGTAGATAATCAAATAAGCTCAATGCCTTCCTTACCACAGCATTCCATGCCAAATAAATGCCTTCTCCTCCCGTAGCATTTACATGAACAGTAATATTACCACTTTCTCTTTACTGTTACATCTACTGGTCTCCGTTGTAAGTGACCAAAATCATTTAAGGGGTTTCTTGTGCTGTTCTCAGATTGTACCAGAGAAGAGCAAGGACAGTGCTGGAGGGCCATGGGTGTTCGTGGGTCTCTTGCCTCTTTTCAATCCTCCAAGGCATGACAGTGCAGAGATCATTAAACGTGCCCTCAACCTTGGCATCAACTTTAAGGTGATCACCGGTGATCAACTAGCTATCACAAAGGAGACTGGTCGCAGACTAGGAATGGGGACCAACATGTATACCTCTTCCACCCTCCTTGGCCAGACCAGGGATGAGACCATAGCTAATCTCTCTGTTGAAGAGCTGATTGAAAGGCTGATGGCTTTGCTGGTGTCTTTCCTGGTAAGTGGATAGGATCCTCCTATCTTTCCTTTCCTTTCTCTTTTTATAGGAAATTTGAGTGCTCCATCCGATCCGTTTAGTTGGTCCTTTTTGGGAAATCCAATGTTGTAAGGATACATAACGCACTTTGGAAACTTCAACTTTTCAATAGTGCCCTTGAATTGCTTATTTAATTCCTTGTAGTGGTTACTCCAATTCAAAATAGAGGGGCAAAAGGGGTATCCTACCAAATTTTTGAGCTCGATTTTTTTAATGTAACTTGCATTATGAAACATCCACAAAGTACTGGATCAAAAAAAGGGGCAGAGAGTGTGAAGATTAGATATCCAAACAGGGATAAGTTTCCGAATCCCACTTCTACTCCTTTCCTTTTATACTTTGAGGTTGTAGCTGGAGTTGTAGACACAGGCCTTAGTTATGGCTAAGCATTTTGATAGACTATTTATTAAGGTGGGGTAAAGGAGTAGTGAGTACGATCTAATGAAAAACTTTACGAACCTGACTTTGATGCAGAAAAAGTAACTTTACGAACCGTTTTCAAATCCCCAATTAGCAAAAATAAAAACTTATTGCTTCTGGTTTCATTAGACTGCTTTGATTTTTTTGCAATATTTTCTAACATCCAAAATAAAAAGAAAACGGAAACTAACATTATTTTTTGGGGAGCAATGCTGAACACATGTGATAGTGAAGAAATTACAGGAGAGTAAACACATTTGCGGGATGACAGGAGATGGTGTGAATGATGCTCCAGCTTTAAAGAAGGCAGACATTGGCATTGCTGTGGCTGATGCAACTGATGCAGGCCGGAGTGCATCTGATATAGTTCTAACAGAGCCCGGACTAAGTGTGATTATGAGCGCTGTCTTGACAAGCAGAGCTATTTTTCAGAGGATGAAAAATTACACTATTTACCCCGTTTCCATCACCATCAGTATAGTGCTTGGTTTCATGCTCATTGCTCTTATTTGGAATTTGACTTTGCGCCCTTCATGGTTCTTATCATTGCCATTCTCAATGACGGAACTATCGTGACCATTTCATAAGACAAGGTGAAGCCATCTCCAATGCTCTATTCATGGAAGCTTAGGGAGATTTTCGGCACAGGAATTGTTCTAGGCACTTATCTAGCTGTCATGACAGTTATTTTCTTCTGGGCTGCTAGCGAGTCTAATTTCTTTTCGGTAAGAAAACTACATCGAATTACGCGTTTTGAATTTTTCTATGTTTGGATGCATGTACTCTTGAGTGGAATGTGAATATGATTACTAGGTATCAAATGCCCAGTATTTATCCTGATGTAATCCTATTCAAATAGTTGGAAGTTCAGGAGTCCTTTTCATAAAGACATTGTAAAGTAATTAATTTCAATTCAACTGTTTCTTCCGATAGGTTGAGCCTGAAATCTTAGATTTCCATGTGTGGTGGGTTCACATTCCTACTTGTCTTGGAAATGTAATTCTGGGTTGAATAAGTAATCTCGAATCACTTTTCTATCCTAATCCTTTCCAAATGTAGGAATCAAGAAGATCCGTACTCACCTTCTCATTCCCCTTCAAGACCAGTCATTCAAACTTACACATGCTATCTTTTCTTCCCCATGCTTTAACTTTCATTGCTCACTGCTCAGTATGTCATTTTAGTTTAAATTGTATTTGTTCTTACTGCGCTTACTTAGGCAGGACAAGTCTCATGTAAGATCGATTAGGCATAGCCCCGGTGAGCTTACTGCTGCTCTTTACCTACAAGTAAGCATTGTTAGTCAGGCACTTATCTTTGTAACGAGGTCCCGCAGCTGGTCCTACATTGAACGCCCTGGTCTTCTGCTTGTTTCCGCATTCATACTCGCACAGCTGGTGAGTTTCGTATATCCAATGGTTGTTTGGTTCAGATTGCTTATTTCTTAAGAACAAGCCATGCACAAAACCAAGAATGAGCAAAACATTGTCACTAACAATTGCTTATTTCTTATTTTCATACTCTGGAGGCAGCTGCCAAACATGCTTATTTCTCACTTTTAAGCAAATACGAAAGTGAACTAAATGGGCCCTTGTGTCTAGTATTGATATCTTTTACCACTTCCGCTGGAATTTAGTTTGCTGAAAAGAGTAAAATCAATTTTGCTTGATTAATTTAGGTGGCTACGTCGATTGCCATATATGCCAATTGGGGCTTTGCAAATACCCGTGGCATTGGTTGGGGCTGGGCTGGTGTCATTTGTGATTTGGCTCTACAGTATAATTCTCTACAAACCTCTGGATATTTTCAAGTTCTTCATTCGATATGCGTTAAGTGACAGGGCCTGGAATACACTTCTGCAAAACAAGGTATGAAAAACTTTGCTAGAAGGATCTTTACGAAAACTATGGAAACATTTTTTCCTCTATTTCATTGCAAATTTACAATTTTTTGTTTCCGCTGATCTCTTTACTTATGCTTGAATTATCCAGAATGCTTTCACAACCAAAACAGATTATGGATGGGGAGAGAGGGAGGCCCAATGGGCTTTGGCACTGTTGCATGGCCTGCCAAAGCCCATTGGGCCTCCCTCTCTCCCAACGCCGCGGAGATCTTCTATGATATGAACGGGGAGTTGCCTGAAATTGCTGAACAGGCCAAGAGACCCGCTGAAATTGCAAGGTAATTGTATGGTTTGAAGAGTTGAGTCTGTTCGGTTTATTTGTTTTCATCGTTCCTTTTTGTTTGGGGAAAAAAGGCAAAAGTTTGAGCATACTCATTATCTTATCTTTGTGAGAAAACAGGGGTGAAATTTTTGACATGGGTTTTCTAAAAATAGCTTTACGCCAAATAAGTTTTCTATGTTTCCAGAAAATGAAAACGCAAACCAAAACCAAAGAGAGACGGATGTGTCTGATTGATACGTTTTTTATACATCATTTGAAAATTAAAATTTTTTTACCGAAATTTATCCCACGAACATTTTTGTAAAAGAGAATTAACTTTGTTGTATTTATTCAGAGAATAAAAATGCAAAAACAAAAACCAAACTGGTTATTTTCTCTAATTGTGTAATCTTAATTATAGTCCTGTAGTTTAATTGGGGAATTTCTTTTTGTTATTTTGTATGCAATATTTTTTCTTTCATTTTCAGGCTAAGGGAGCTCCACACCCTCAAAGGACATGTAGAATCTGTGGTGAAGCTCAAGGGTATTGGCATTGAGACCATCCAACAGCATTACACAGTTCAAGAAAGAGGAAAAAAAGGAGAGAGAGAGAGAGAGAGAGAGAGAGAGAGAGAGAGGTAATTTTATCTTTGGATTTTGTAGAGGATAATGATGAAAGGGTAGGAGGAATAATAATCCAACAAGATGAGATTGGGTTATTGGCAATCCAAGGTTGGAAAGACTGGCCATAGGACTTAGGGCTAGATTCGTTCATTTTAACCAAACAAAATCGAAGCTTATGTCCCAATCAATTGGGGTCGGCTAAGATTCGTTCATTTTAACATAGTAGTATGACATATTATTACAACACATGTTTGTTAGTAACTTTTATTGCTATTGTTTTTTTAGCCTCTTCTACATCCCATTCTTGGTTTTTGAAAGAAAGCAAATGTTAATATAACTCTGCATATTGTTGTGGGTAGTTCCCCATAGACACTAATCACTTTGATGATAAAAGAAAAAGACACTTATCGCTTTTGTTGAGGTTCGTCCCGAGTTTTAAGGGCCAGTTTTGCTACTTATACAGGCATCGTGCAGGAATATGTATATGTGATGGTTTGGAGACGGGAACTTCTATACATTTTGTACACTTGCATCTATTAATGTTGCTTATCGTACGTTTTGCTGACCCGGACACCCTCGACTGTCAAACCATAAAGCACAAAAAAAAAAAAAAGTAAGAAGAATTAAAGTGTAGATTTAGCAGAAAAGCCTACAACACAGAAGATAGTTCTGAGTGCTATAGAACAATCACATTTCAATTGCTTTGATCTGTAAATGAAAAATAAATCCCCAACAAAAGTCAAAAAAATAAAAATAAAGAGGAGAAGGCAGCCGATCAAAAAAGTTAGTTAAAAGCAAAATCAAAAGCGAATTTAGGATAGCATAGATATTATGACATCACCTAGGTGCACAACAAGCCCATGCCGATCAGTGACAATTCCATTCCTTGCTTCCTTTTGCTCATCCCTTATACGGTGGTTGGGTTCCGGCAACCCATTGGTCGTGGGACCATTAGTGTTCGCTCGAACAATCCTCATCAACCAGATTCAAATGAAAGAACGCACATATCTTATATGGCTGTACAAGAAGTTCTATACACAGATACGCGCGTACAACCATATAAGGTAAATCACAATAATTAGCTTATACAACAAACTATAGTACTTTGTTTAAACCATATTAAATGCAGGGAAAAAAATTCTGAACATGAAAAAGAAAGCAGCCTTATCCTCTGTTCAAACCATTAGAAAGACAAAATAGGACACAGAAACCCTCAAATAATTTCTTCAAAAGGCTTTTTGGAAAAATAAATGAAAGAACCACTATGCATCATCTCATAAACCAGAAACCTTGTATCCCCGTGAATGCAATTTCCCAGTAGCGAAACTACATTATGATGATGGATTTTGCTCAACCAATCCACCTCATTCTGCATTTTGATTCATAAAAATCAAATAAAACGATACCAACGTTAAAGACTCCAAATTTAATATCCGGACCTCGAATTCTCTTCTAGCATCCTGGTTTCCAAGGAGTCTTTTCACGGCCGCAAACACATTATCACTAAACCAAGTTGTGTACACGCGCCCGAATCCACCCTCACCCAAAACATTGTTTTCTTGAAAATTGTTTGTGGCAGCTACTAACAACTGATACTGAATGAAAGCAACAGACCCCTTTTTCGCCAGGCCCAGCCATTCTCAAGGAGTTGAATCTACCCAAAAGTGGACCAAGTGAAAGTCCTTTTGCAGCATCTTCAAATAGGGATTTTGAAAAGATGAGGAAATAACAACACAAGAGGAAAGTGAATAAACTTTATTTCACAAGGAAAAAAACCAAGGGAAAGTGAAGGAGACTTTGATACTAGAATAAAGAAGGTACCATTACTGTTTTGGCTTTCGGCATTGGATTTCTTCAAATTTTTCTCTCTGTAGATACAGAAACAAAATAGAGACAGCAAAATTCCACCAAGCAGGCTTGAATCAACAATGAGTACTATATGGATTCTCTTGTTCAAATCCTGGTGGTGCACTATTTTAACCTCTACCACTCCTGTTTTCAAAAGTGTTCACAAACATTGAGCTTCAGCCTATCAAGTCAATTTTCGGAAACAAATCCTTGGTCTCAGACTCTCTTGAATCAAAACGAGAAAAAATCCACCCCAATCCAATCGAACACCTTAATTTACCCTATTGTTGCTACTTTTCAGAAGTAGATTATTTTCTGTTTTTGAGGAAATAATTTTTGAGAAGTCAAAACACCATTTCAGTGGCTTTTCTCAAGATGGGTTGTTTTTCTTGGGAGAAAAAAAAAATTCTCGAAAATAGTCTCAAAAACTGTTCGCCAAACAAAGTTGTGGCAAAAAAATTGGAAATTTAAAACAGAAATAAACCAAAACAGTTAAAGACAGAATGAATTTACCAGATGCAAATGGGGGGAAAGGCTATTTACCCAAGAGAAAAGAAACAATGAACAAAACTAATAAACATCCACAACCAAGAACAAAAAAATGATGGGTAAAGTTGGATTTTTTATAATCTAGAGAGTGAGCTACCATTTCTGAAGGAATATGTTGCCTTTAAGTTTCCGTAAGTGAAGATAAATCACTGACATTGACGAACGAGTTACATGCACCTGCCAAAACAAGCCTAACTGGAAAAACTTCTGCTCGCATTCATTTCCAAGGGATCATCCTCATGCATACAACTTAGTTGCATTTGAACCACTTTATTCTCAGCTTCATCATATGTTTTTTCAAACTCATCCTCCACAATTTTGGGACATTCAATCATTAGATCCAAATGAGGACAGTAAAAGGAAAGATGATGAGTGTGGCAGAGGCTGAAGATCACCAAGCCGTTTTGAACTCTATGTTTCACTTCACAAGCTCTGGCATTGTCACTCCAATGAGAGAAGATGCCTTCTAAGAGATGGAGGAAAATCAATCACCGTCTGTAGCCAGGTGGAAACAAACATCAGTCATTTTAGGAGGTAGGATACGAAGTAGGTTTTTCCTATCTTTAACGAGCTAATAGAGTAAAAATTGGCTTGTTTGCAAGAATTCCAGGCAAGAATACCATGCAGTTCCAAAGTTTCATGGTGATGCCAGAGCTGCGAAGTGTAGTACAGATATGAGAACCGCTTGGTGGTCTTCAGCTTTTGTCACACTCATTGTCCTGTCCTTTTTTTTCAGTCCATCTTTATAATTGAAGCTAAGCAATTAAAAAAGTATAATCAATAACAAAAATGAAGGGAAATTCTGCTGGTTTTGGAACTATAGGTGAAGTCATTATGAAAAAGAAAAGACTACATACACACACACAGTAATTCCCTCCACCATCAGAGGCAACAGATACCCTACTCTTTATTTTGTCTATACCTCAAATTGAAGAAGGTTCATTTTGATCATGCTTTCCTATCAACAACAGTCATAGAGCTGCTCTAATAAATAGTATATACTTGGGGGCCGCAAAAGAGATATAAAAACTTTTATAGTGCCACCTACCATCCTCAAAGGGGCTATAACACAAGGACGACGAGTATGCCACCCCTAACGAGAACCAAATGCAGATTTGTTGCATGGTCCTAATCTTTAGGTTTCTTTCTTCTTTTCATTTTAGTGTGAAGTATCAGGATCAGTTTTTGGAATTATTCTTCCAGTAATTTTTGTCCCAACAACTCATGAAAAGCTATTTTACCACGGGATACGTACAATTAGCCCATGGACATATAGCACCCCACATGTGATACTTCTGTAGCCTGGTATTATCAGACCACACCACAGTGGCTATAGCGATAATTCAAATCTGATCTTGCAAAAAGTGCACCACTTTCCTTCTGATTCTAGACTATCCTCCAGCCTAAACCGGACTAACAACACAACCGTGAATCATTACCACTACCTACCTATTACCAAACCAAGTGCCTTCTATGACTAACAAATTCGTGAAATAGTGCTTGCATAGTAGTGTGCATGAACCAAGAAAAGAGAATCAGAAGGGGATAAGAAGGGAAAGAAGGAGCACTTTACCCTCCATGATGCAAGCTTTGTTCAAAGAGATTGCCATTGGCTCTGCCCAAACACACACTCAGTGCAGCGGTTGCACACAAAATAGTATTATAATTCACAAGTCAATGCTGGAGTAACTAAAAACACCGAAAAGAAGATAACGTATGCCACTCACCTTACAATTAGGCTATCTTTCCACACCATTATATCGGCTAGGAAGATATGCTAACCTTATCGGAGACGGGGACAGTGTGTTAACCACTGAAGATGCAACCCCATTCCTCAAGTTTCTTGAGCCCTGTCTGCTCCCATAATCATCACAATTGCTATTAGAGAGCCTCTGTATTGGGACAGAGTTCAGAAGCCGTAGACCCTATTTGCCCATTTCTTGCACTTCTCGAGGAGAGAGAATCTTGATGCGCCACACACTGCTTATGAACTCCCTGGCAA